>CADEHL010001043.1:1797405-2064905 GCA_902827135.1 Harpagifer antarcticus | reverse complement strand
AGACAGGTAGCAGCACCTCCCACTTTACAGTCCCTTCAGACAGACAGGTAGCAGCACCTCCCACTTTACTGTCCCTTCAGACAGACAGGTAGCAGCACCTCCCACTTTACTGTCCCTTCAGACAGACAGGTAGCAGCACCTCCCACTTTACAGTCCCTTCAGACAGACAGGTAGCAGCACCTCCCACTTTACTGTCCCTTCAGACAGACAGGTAGCAGCACCTCCCACTTTACTGTCCCTTCAGACAGACAGGTAGCAGCACCTCCCACTTTACTGTCCCTTCAGACAGACAGGTAGCATGTCCACTGCTTTTTACTTGCACGCAGTATCAGTGATAGCCCTAAAATGATTACATACAGGCTAATGTACTGTACTTAAGGGGAGACACTACAGGTGAATACAGTAACATGTATATCTAATAACGTCATCACAATCGCCACATTGATATGCAAATTAGTGAAAAAAGTGTCAAAATACAATACTTTAATTTAGGTAAGGGGTGCGAGGCCGAACTCTTCAAGTTAATCTACAGTGAAGCACTATTACAGGCATGTACATAGTTTGATGTTTTTATTTTTATTTTGTAATTGTTACGTTTATTCTGGTTTGCTTTGTGTTCGTATCTTTTATATCTTTAAGTTGGATTGGATTGGATACTACAATAAGGTAAAGAAAATAAGTAGCAGTAGCAGTATCTATTGTAAGGGGCTGAGAGGCAGGGTAGTGGGAGGCACCTATGGCGCGTTTCCACTGCAGCGGATAGCTCGCTTTAAGCGTGCCGAGCCGTGCGGGCCCCGTTTTTGGTTGTGTTTCCACTTGGCCTGGTTCCGGCTAGCGGGTCCTAATTCACAGTTTTTCTGGCCCCATAAAATTGTGGTTCTAGGGCCAGGAACAACCAGGCTGAGTCGGGATGAGTATGCTAAACTCGAGAGAGAATCGCTGGCAAGGGGGCTACAACTACAACAAGATGAACACATTTGACCGTGATTTAATTGTAATACACGTTTCTAAATGATGCCGAAGTAACAACACACTGATACCGGTTAGTGAAAACCATGAATTAATGCTTTGACAAGTCTGCAGACAGACGGCATGCGAACAACCCTTTTAAAATGCGTGCTTTCTAAATGGAGCTTGGCTAAGCTAACGTTATATATGCTCCGACCGTCCACACTCACAACAACGGCCTACAGACATAAATAAACCAGCGACTGTATTCGCCATGACACAGACAGTCTGTGGTTTGTACTTGTTTAACTTTTGTTTAGTTTCTGAACAGATATGAGGAGCTGTGAGCTCTGAGTGCTAAGAGCTAACAGCTGTGTTGTTTTTCTGGGGCTCTCATTGAAGATGACGTCACGGCTCCGCCTACACTGCGTTACTATAGTAACTACCCCAGTTCCTAAACTGTAATGGAAGCGCAGCATTAAAGTGAGCCGGGCCTAATAAGGCCTAACCAAACCGAGCGAGGCCGAGCTGAAAGTGGGAGTGGTTCCTTCCCTACCAGTCCCAGTCTTGGTGGGGCGAGACTGCCCACTATACAAGCGCCTGCGGCACCAGAAGGAGGTGAGTCCCAAAAAGCCCAAGCGTGCCAAAGGAAAACGAGGGAAAGGACAAATTGCCACCCAGGGTACTTCTCCTCAGCAGTTCCCCAAAGTTGTGTGTGTTGTGCCGGAGGAGCAGAGAGGCAACCAATCTTCCAGTGCAGATGAGGCAAATGATAACCCTTTTGTTGCTTTCCCTGGAGACCTAAGCACAGGTGATGAGGAGGGTGAAGTCTCATTGCTTCCAAGTTTGAAGGGCCAGTTCGGGACCGCCCAGATGGAAGACCCCAATCTGTTGCATGCACGCAGCAATGTTACGGAAATAGAGGGAAAACCAGTTCCAGGAGTAGACAATGAGGTGGCCGAAGTTGAATACGGTCCAGGGCTATCCAAAGCTCAGTTACAGCAAACCAAGGAACTGGTTCAGCAGAGTTTGGATGTGTTCTCATTACGACCTGGGCGCACAACGATGGTGGAACATCAAATCCACACAGAGCCGGGCCAAAAGGTAAAGATGCGGCCCTACCGGGTGCCGGAGGCAAGACGGGCGGGCATTGAGCAAGAAGTGCAGAAAATGCTGGCTATGGGGGTGATTGAAGAATCTCAGTGAGTGGACCAGCCCTGTCGTTCCGGTTCCTAAGCCAGACAAAACCAACAGGTTCTGTAATGATTTCAGAAAATTGAATGAAATCTCCAAGTTTGATGCATATCCTATGCCCAGGATAGATGAGCTGATTAATCGGCTTTGGGGAAGCAAGGTATATCAGCACTCTGGACTTGACGAAAGGGTATTGGCAGGTCCCACTTGAAGCAGCCTCAAAAGAGAAGACGGCCTTCACCACCCCCACAGGGCTGTACCAGTATACTGGTGCTTCCCTTTGGGCTTCATGGAGCACCAGCCACGTTCCAGAGACTGATGGACAAGGTCCTGAGGCCACATCGTGAGTATGCAGCTGCCTATTTGGATGACGTTGTTATCCACAGTGACTCATGGGATAGCCATCTCATAAGGCTTGCAGCAGTGCTGGAATCTCTCTGCAGGACGGGCTTGGCAGCCAATCCAAGAAAATGCAAGCTTGGACTGGAGGAAGCTGAATACCTGGGCTTCACCATTGGAAGCGGCAACATTAGACCACAAGAAAGGAAGGTTCAGGCGATCCAGGACTGGCCAAATGCTTCACCCAAACATTCTTGGGTCTGACGTCCTACTATTGCCGTTTCATCCCAAACTTCTCCACAGTAGCCTCTCCCCTTACAGACCTGACCAGAGACTCACAGCCGCTAATGGTCAAGTGGACAGGAGAGGCTGAACACACCTTTGAGGGACTGAAGATGGCTCTCTGTGCACGGCCGGTGTTGGTGACCCCAGACTTCAGCCGGGGGATGATTGTGCAGATGGATGCATCAGAGGTGGGCATAGTAGCAGTACTGTCCCAGGAGGTTCACGGTGAGGAACACCCCGTCATGTACATCAGCCGGAAGCTGAACACAAGGGAACAAGGGGATGCTACTGTGGAGAAAGAAGGCCTAGCAATAAAATGGGCGCTTGATCGCATCCGGTATTACCTCTTGGGACGTCACTTCACTCTGGTAACTGATCATGCCCCACTGATCTGGATGGCAAATAAAAAAGACACAAACGCTAAAGTAGGAAGGTGGTTTGTCTCACTACAGGAGTTTAACTTTTCTATCGTACACAGAGCCGGAGCCAAGCATGGGAATGCAGATGCCCTGTCCCGTAGAGATGCCCTGTGGACCAAGGTTGCCTCTCCTAGGCCAGAACTGAAGAAGGGGGGGGGGGGGTGTAAGGGGCTGAGAGGCAGGGTAGTGACAGGCATTCCCAACAGGTGGCTCCACCCTCTTCCAATTAGCAGTATTGGGAGCAGGTGTGGAGACCTCACACCTGGTGCTAATCACTCCCTCAAGGGAGACAAAGCACACAGAGTTGCTCAGTTGTGTGTGGCACATGGAGGGAGCAGGAGGCTCCCAGCGTGAGGAAACGTTTTGGTAAGCTGGGAAGTCGGTTAGCGGCCCGGCTACGTTAGCCTTTGTTTAATGGAAGGTATTTTTTAGTTTGATAGCAATAAAGCCTTTTTTGGGTTTGAACACTGCCTCTGTCGTGATTGCTGCACTACCACTTTTCTCTTTATCTGCCCAGTCCTGTTAAACTATATAAAAAGTGTAACATGAAGAAAGTAGTGTGGTAGCAGTAAGTATTTAGTATATATAAGTATAGAGTTATTTACAGATTGTAGAGTATTAAATAGTCTTACTAGGAAGTAATAATGAGTAATAATCATAAATCATTAGGGATGTAACGATACCAAAAATGTGAATTTTTTTTTAATTTATTTATTTTTATTAAATAATAAATCTGATTTGTACAGCATGTTAGTAGGATAGTAGTATTTTAAAGTGTCAACAATATAATAATCAGACCCTGCAATAGAATAGATCAAGTTTCACTTTAGTTTTTCAAGTAACTCACTCACTCACTCACTCACTCTCTCACTCTCTCACTCTCTCACTCACTCACTCAGCATCATCAAGGTTATCTGTCAGGAAGATGAGCATGTCCACATTTCCAGGTAGAAGCTGGGATGTTTGGGCGTTTGCAAAATCCCCTGCTGTGGAAAAAACTCTCTTGCTTGGTACTGATGTTGCTGGGACAGAGAGATATGCTTTGGCCATGGGTGACAGCAGTGGGTCAAACTGTGCATTGTCTCTCCACCACTTCAAAAACAATACAGTGTTTGCCAAGAAGGTGAGGCTTATTGACAGAGATATAAATATACTGTTGGTACTTGTCAATGTCTCTAGGTGTGTACATGTAGCCCTGTAAATACCATGTCTTTGTGTGTTCTATTGTTTTATGTTCATGTTGTAACCTACTTGCTGCCATGTTGGACAGGTCTCCCTTGAAAAAGAGATCGATGATCTCAATGGGACCACCTGGTTAAATAAAGGTTTAAAAAAAAAGATATTATTTAATTAATTTTTTTTTTTATTTACAAAAAAATTGCGGTAGATTTTGTCAGTCTCACGACGGTATTGAGACATTTATTTATCGCGATATTCGATATATCGTTACATCCCTATAAATCATATTGCACTAATACAGAAGAGGATTAGGGCCACATATTAAAGTCAGAATTCTGTTTGAATGCATAGTCATTTCTTTGGCGAGTACAACTTAACCTTACTGATAGAAACAAATACCAAATAAGAGACACATCCTCATAAGCCCGAATTAGAAATAAGACAAATGAATGGCAAGAATATAGAATGATCAACACGGGCAGCTTCACTCCCAACAGAACTGAATCCATGTTGTCAGTTGGCCTTTAAAGAGCTGGGGGCCTGTGCCTCCCTCTCATGTTGCACGTCTCAAAGTGTGTATGGGAGAGAGAGGTTGTGAGAGAGAGAGAGGAGTGAGAGTGACAGTGAAAGATAGAGATCAGAAATAGATGACATCGTCCGCCTCTCTGAACTTCACACAGGCTTAATATCAATCCTACACCTGCTGCTCTATTTATCACAGAGCTGATCCTGGGCTGCTGCAACAGGCTGGCCTCCTGGTGCAGTGTTCCAGTGCTCAGCAGAGGGGAGATGAGTGTGTGCAGGGTGCAGCTTCTCAAGACAGAACACATATCATTTACCAACCCTCACAGAGACCTGGTGGCTACATATTTAAGTGTTGGTTAGAAGAAGTATAAGTGTTTAAGCTTTCCCCAGAGGTGGGAGAAGTACTCAGGTCTTGTACTTAAGTAAACGTAGAAGTACCAGTGCCGTGCTCATTGAACAGTCGGACACAAATTGCCTAAAGTCCTTCGTCCAAGGTGTAATAGTTATAGTGTGCTTTGTCAAGGAACTAAAGCAAGAACCAAGCTTTAACCAGGTATCTTTCATTTCAAACTACCCAGTATTTGAGTTTCTTAGAGTTGACACTTAGCTAACAAAACATAACTTCACGGTAAAATCACGAAACAGTTGTTGCTAACGCTAGCCATGCTAACTGTCATAACGGTTGTAATGTTATGTTGGCAGTGAAGAAAATAAGTGTTCTTTATAAATATCAGAGGTGGGAGAAGTACTCAGATCTTGTTCTTGAGTAACAGTAGAAGTACTCAGATCTTGTTCTTGAGTAACAGTAGAAGTACTCAGATCTTGTTCTTGAGTAACAGTAGAAGTACTCAGATCTTGTTCTTGAGTAACAGTAGAAGTACCTCAGATCTTGTTCTTGAGTAACAGTAGAAGTACTCAGATCTTGTGTCTTAGTAACAGTAGAAGTACTCAGATCTTGTTCTTGAGTAACAGTAGAAGTACTCAGATCTTGTTCTTGAGTACAGTAGAAGTACTCAGATCTTGTTCTTGAGTAACAGTAGAAGGTACTCAGATCTTGTTCTTGAGTAACAGTAGAAGTACTCAGATCTTGTTCTTGAGTAACAGTAGAAGTACTCAGATCTTGTTCTTGAGTAACAGTAGAAGTACTCAGATCTTGTTCTTGAGTAACAGTAGAAGTACTCAGATCTTGTTCTTGAGTAACAGTAGAAGTAATCAGATCTTGTACTTGAGTAACAGTAGAAGTACTCAGATCTTGTTCTTGAGTAAAAGTAGAAGTACTCAGATCTTGTACTTGAGTAAAAGTAGAAGTACTCAGATCTTGTACTTGAGTAAAAGTAGAAGTACTCAGATCTTGTACTTGAGTAAAAGTAGAAGTACTCAGATCTTGTACTTGAGTAAAAGTAGAAGTACTCAGATCCTGTACTTGAGTAAAAGTACAAAGTAGCAACATGTTGAAATACTCAAGTACAGTAAAAGTCTCTCAAAATTGAACTTAAGAACAGAACTTGAGTAAATGTACTTACTTACTTTACACCACTGCCTATATCATTTTGACACTCGCCTGATGGCTACACAATGTTTGAAGGATGAGGGGTTTAAGCTTTATCCCATGATGCAATGCTGTATGGTGTGATGAGAGTTGTTGATCATCCAGTTGTTTTGAATACTTGTACTTCGAGGTAGGTGACCTTTGTTTATCAGTTAAAGGAACTAGCTGATCCACATTTCACACATTCTTGTCGTAGATAACCCAGATGTACAGACTGTGATCATGAGTCACCGGAGTTATATTTTATATTTGTTAGTGACGAGCAAATTATGTATACTTACTGAGAAGATAAGTATTGTTTAAATCATCAAAACACATCATGCTTCTTATGAGAAAGTGTTAAAAGTACAATATTTCCCTCTAAGAGGAAGTGAAGTAGAAGTTTAACTTATTCAAGTAAAGTACAAACCACACAAAATATAACTTAAGTCAAGTATTTGAGTAAATGTACTTAGTTACCTTCCACCACTGAATGAGGCTCCTTTACCAATGTGATCCTATTGCATTCAGGTGTGTTGTATAGAAAGTGTTTGGAACTGTGAGTGTGCTATTGCATCATAATTAGGTCACCTTCCCACCAGTGCCCTAAGGAGACTAAAGGGCTGCACATACAGAGAATCACTAAATATGAATAGAAGTTGAGATACTAAAGTATAGAATGCATAAATGGAAGTGTAAAGAGGGTGGAGCACCGGACTCCAAATGTTCAAAAATACTTCAATAATTGTGTAAAAAATAATATTATTTTTGATTACTGTAGTGTTTATTCATTTTAGAATCTTCTGCAGGAGTTGATTTAAAGAAGAAATATATCCTTATGAAACAATGAGGACAACAAATAATAACATCATTTTGTAACACTCGCACTACTATTGGCTAGCGCTCCAAAACATTGTTCCTGACGCTAAGGTGCGGAACATTTCTAAGCAGTTGACCAATCACACCAGAGCCGGCCATAGACTGTATCTGGTGGAAACAACAGGCCAAGCCTCTGTTCAAAGAAGACATAAGAAAGTCCCAACACCCCCGATAAACAAGTTGTATCTTGTGTCATTTTTTAAAAAGGGGGTTGTGAGGGTGCCAGGTTTTTCACCATCATGCCAAAACAAGACTGTCTGGCAAATGAAGACTTAGTCAGAGACACTGGGTGGATGAATACACTGTTGTTAAGAAATAGATCCAGAGTGTAACTCCCCCTGAACCAGAGGCCTGTACTACGAAGCAGGATGTTCTCTTAGCGGCTAACTTCAGGGTAACTCTGGGTTTCCGGTCCTACGAAGCTGGTTCTCTTTTTAGCGGGCTAGATCTCCATGGTAACTTATGCTGAGCGGCTAACCTGCCCCGGAGCAGGTTAGGTTGCAGGCTAAGAGCTCAACTCAGTGAAAGCACCGCCTGCTGACCAATCAGAGCTCAGTGTGCGGAGGTTAAAGCGATCAAGTCATATTACAGGAGAAAGGAAATACAGAAAAGCTGCCGTTGCAGGAAAGACGGCCGGCAACAATCACCGACTGTGTGAACGTGAACATGAATAGAATATCACCTCCATCTTCAGAGCAATCTGACTATTAGAACATTAGCATTAAGAAAGCTTCCTGAAATATCTGCCACAACAACCGGATCAGAGTAACATTACGTACAGTCCACGGCATATCACTTCATAATGTCTCCTGATCTGAGTCAGCTGAGCCGTATCTGGCCGTGCAACACTCACAGCGTCACAGACTGGATGCAGAAGGATTCTTTGAAGCAACACATTAAGTTGAGGAAACACTCGAGTCAAATGTAATGAAAGTCAGATGGTGTCTTAGACGGGCAGTGATATCATAAACCTGTTAATGTACGCATTCAAACACTTGTTCTGGTACCAGCTGTGTTCACCTTGCAGGTGCAGCTCTGTGGCTTTGATCCTGGATCAAGTGTTTAAGTCAAGGATGTTTAAAGTTTAACTTCTTCATATGTCTAATATTATAGTTGACTTTTCATTCAGGAAGTATGACGCTGCGCTGTCAGTACGCTTCTCCATGTGTGTGATTGGTCGAATGCTCCAGATACCACCCCTCTCATGTGAACCCCTAACTAGATAGGACACGGCTGGCTTGAGCGATCCACTTGATAAGCCGCGTCGTAGAACCGCTTAGCGAGAGCGCGTATGTTTTGGATTAGGCCAGCCGGCTAACTCAAACATATCGGGTTAGGTTGAACCGGCTTCGTAGGACAGGCCTCAGGTTAGGTTGAACCAGCTTCGTAGTGCAGGCCTCAAGTTAGGTTGAACCGGCTTCGCAGTACAGGCCTCAGGTTAGGTTGAACCGGCTTCGTAGTACAGGCCTCAGGTTAGGTTGAACCGGCTTCGTAGGACAGGCCTCAGGTTAGGTTGAACCAGCTTCGTAGTGCAGGCCTCAAGTTAGGTTGAACCGGCTTCGCAGTACAGGCCTCAGGTTAGGTTGAACCAGCTTCGTAGTACAGGCCTCAGGTTAGGTTGAACCAGCTTCGTAGTACAGGCCTCAGGTTAGGTTGAACCAGCTTCGTAGTACAGGCCTCAGGTTAGGTTGAACCGGCTTCGTAGTGCAGGCCTCAGGTTAGGTTGAACCGGCTTCGTAGTACAGGCCTCAGGTTAGGTTGAACCAGCTTCGTAGTACAGGCCTCAGGTTAGGTTGAACCAGCTTCGTAGTACAGGCCTCAGGTTAGGTTGAACCGGCTTCGTAGGCCTTTTCTAGTCAGGCCTCAGGTTTAGGTTGAACCGGCTTCGTAGTACAGGCCTCAGGTTAGGTTGAACCAGCTTCGTAGTACAGGCCTCAGGTTAGGTTGAACCAGATTCGTAGTACAGGCCTCAGGTTAGGTTGAACCAGCTTCGTAGTACAGGCCTCAGGTTAGGTTGAACCAGCTTCGTAGTGCAGGCCTCAGGTTAGGTTGAACCAGCTTCGTAGTGCAGGCCTCAAGTTAGGTTGAACCGGCTTCGCAGTACAGGCCTCAGGTTAGGTTGAACCGGCTTCGCAGTACAGGCCTCAGGTTAGGTTGAACCAGCTTCGTAGTACAGGCCTCAGGTTAGGTTGAACCGGCTTCGTAGTACAGGCCTCAGGTTAGGTTGAACCGGCTTCGCAGTACAGGCCTCAGGTTAGGTTGAACCGGCTTCGCAGTACAGGCCTCAGGTTAGGTTGAACCGGCTTCGTAGTACAGGCCTCAGGTTAGGTTGAACCAGCTTCGTAGTACAGGCCTCAGGTTAGGTTGAACCGGCTTCGTAGTACAAGCCTCAGGTTAGGTTGAACCAGCTTCGTAGGACAGGCCTCAGGTTAGGTTGAACCGGCTTCGTAGTACAGGCCTCAGGTTAGGTTGAACCGGCTTCGTAGTACAGGCCTCAGGTTAGGTTGAACCAGCTTCGTAGGACAGGCCTCAGGTTAGGTTGAACCGGCTTCGTAGTACAGGCCTCAGGTTAGGTTGAACCAGCTTCGTAGTACAGGCCTCAGGTTAGGTTGAACCGGCTTCGTAGTACAGGCCTCAGGTTAGGTTGAACCAGCTTCGTAGGACAGGCCTCAGGTTAGGTTGAACCGGCTTCGTAGTACAGGCCTCAGGTTAGGTTGAACCGGCTTCGTAGTACAGGCCTCAGGTTAGGTTGAACCAGCTTCGTAGGACAGGCCTCAGGTTAGGTTGAACCGGCTTCGTAGTACAGGCCTCAGGTTAGGTTGAACCGGCTTCGTAGTACAGGCCTCAGGTTAGGTTGAACCAGCTTCGTAGGACAGGCCTCAGGTTAGGTTGAACCGGCTTCGCAGTACAGGCCTCAGGTTAGGTTGAACCGGCTTCGCAGTACAGGCCTCAGGTTAGGTTGAACCGGCTTCGCAGTACAGGCCTCAGGTTAGGTTGAACCGGCTTCGTAGTACAGGCCTCAGGTTAGGTTGAACCAGCTTCGTAGTACAGGCCTCAGGTTAGGTTGAACCGGCTTCGTAGTACAAGCCTCAGGTTAGGTTGAACCAGCTTCGTAGGACAGGCCTCAGGTTAGGTTGAACCGGCTTCGTAGTACAGGCCGCAGGTTAGGTTGAACCGGCTTCGTAGTACAGGCCTCAGGTTAGGTTGAACCAGCTTCGTAGGACAGGCCTCAGGTTAGGTTGAACCGGCTTCGTAGTACAGGCCTCAGGTTAGGTTGAACCAGCTTCGTAGTACAGGCCTCAGGTTAGGTTGAACCGGCTTCGTAGTACAGGCCTCAGGTTAGGTTGAACCAGCTTCGTAGGACAGGCCTCAGGTTAGGTTGAACCGGCTTCGTAGTACAGGCCTCAGGTTAGGTTGAACCGGCTTCGTAGTACAGGCCTCAGGTTAGGTTGAACCAGCTTCGTAGGACAGGCCTCAGGTTAGGTTGAACCGGCTTCGTAGTACAGGCCTCAGGTTAGGTTGAACCGGCTTCGTAGTACAGGCCTCAGGTTAGGTTGAACCAGCTTCGTAGGACAGGCCTCAGGAATTGTCCATTTCCCATTATTGATGATGAGCAAATAACAGTATTTCTCTCATTTCACTGCTCAACACCTTTGTTATTGTTATCAAACCAAATAGTCTTCCAAGACTGGCAGTAGCCAATAGGACTGGGACACCGTGTGATCTCTATCTATTCATGTTAAACATTGCAACATTATGGAATACTGCCAAGACAAGCAATCTGACTAAATGTAAGGACTGATTCAATACTTGGGTTAAATCATAATTATTGGACACCTTAAAATAAACTGTGACTTCATCAATCCAAATGATGACATACTGGTAATAATAAGGTTAATACAAAGTTTGACTAACTATGTCAAAATTACAAAACAATATAAGGTAGTATGCCACTATTGGACATGTAGTGAAATGAGAGTTATATAAGAGTTTAAAATATTATTGGCAAACATAATCTTTTGTTACATAACATAAATAGATATTTTAAAGATGAAAACAACTTCTCAATGTTTAGGTGACATATGCTATGTTAAGTCATTATTGAGTCAAAGTCCCTCTGTCCTCAACATCATTAGATAATAAGATACATTAATAAAAAGTATTATATTCCTATAACAATGATTATTATGATGATATCAATTATGAAGTGGTCAGTAAGAATTGCTACTTTGTATTAAAAGTCATCACAATATTCACAAAATGTTGCTATGGCTAACTGTCATATTTATCCAAGTATCTCTATTATCAAAATGATCAGTGTGCCCCGATGGAAGGCTGGCAGGCAGACAGGCCATCCAGTTACTTTAGCCGGCTCAGATGATTGGTCGTGCTTTTTACAGCGCTACGGCTTCCACAGATGAAATGTGTTTATGGATTTATTGTCAAAGCATTTCAGATATTCATTGCTATCGGATGTTAAGAGCATTCCATGGAAGATAACAAGTGTTCCTGAAGTGAATTACCTACCCCACCTTTAAGATATAAAACATTTGTGGTATAAGACACTTGGATGCTCTCTCAGAGACACGAAGAATTGCTAATATTGAAGGTTTATCCCCGCCACCGTGTCCACTGGAGTATGAGAAACATAAAGACCACTGCTACTGGAACAGTAGAGCCAGCAAATACAGATATGAATCAAAAAGGGCCCTTTTATGTTCCTTTTCAGGTTACTATACCTAAGGAAGTCATAGATTTGACTTATCAAGAGTACGTACGTCATTACTAACATCTACCTACCCTAACAAAGCTCATCAGGGACCCTCACCTCAAAGATCACTCCAGACCTCGTTTAAAAAATACACAGTTTCAATATCAGACTATCTTGCTTCCCTTTCCATTGTGTGTGTAATATAATGTACTACTGTAGGCCATGGGGCAGAGCAGAGAACAAGTGTGTCAATCCTGAGGATCACAACCCTATGACGGGATCTAGCAGCGACATGTTGATACTGGTCGTGTGTTTGAAACCTCTTGGCTAGTACAGAACAGAGTCACAGGAAGTGAGGCAAATATACAAGCCAGGGCTGGAGGATTGGAAACACATGCTGACTGCATCATGAGTAAGAATAATGGAATGAAAAGAACTACAGTGCCAAACCTGAAGCAGTCAGGCCAACAGCTAATACACTAACAACACATGGTTGTTCTTCAGGACTCTGGTCTCCATTGGGTGTGGATATCAAGTGTTTGATCTGACTGTGAGCATGACCAAAATGACAAAGCAAGCGTTAGGGTCAGGCCTTTTCTTATCAGGGTTAGGTTGAACCTCAATATCTTTTTTGGTAACCAACTAAATATAGTATGAAAGAACAACAGTCTAGCATTAAAAGGTGCCACTGAATATGATCTTCTTGTTGCTCATACAATTTCAAAATAAAACTCAAATGTCTCAAACTATGTCACAGTTGTTGCCCGGATGGTGCAGGTGGGTAATACAGGTAGCCCCAGGCACCCCGAACACATTTGATCCGACACCGTGTTTTTGGTTTTGTCAACAGTCTTAACTCTTAAGATGTTCATTTTATACTTATATAAATATACAAAAATAAACATTCTCACAAACTAAGAATATGTTGCCATTTTTGCTGGTTAACTAATTAATTTTCAAAATATTTGTGACAGACAAACAACACTGAGCGACCAATGTGTGAGTTATAAAGAGACACATTGGGGATGTCTCTACCAACAGGGCAAAGCTAGGAAATAGCCCCAGGGACCCAGAAAGATAACATCTCAAGGGTTAGTTGGACTTGATTTGAATGCAATTCAAGATGTGTTATAGTTGAACTATCAAAACAATTAAATAAATACAAAGGATGAGAACTGGGTGAGAATAATGCTCCATAGCAGTACATACAGTACGTCTTCAGGGAAGTAGCTCGGCTGTGGGGACTTGGCTTGGGAACCCAAGGATCATGGGTTCAAGTCCCGATAGGATCAACAAAAGCAGTGTGATACTGATAGCTGGAGAGGAGCCAGTCCTTGAGCAAGGCACTGAACCCCCACCCACAAAAAAAACCTGCTCCTTGGCACTGGGAAAAATGTACATCTCTCCATAAAAATGCATGTTTGTGCATATCTGTATTTAGACCTAATGTGTGCATATTTGAGTATACAATAACAGAGTGAGTTTCCCCTGGGGGGTAAGCAAAGGCTCTTCTTCTTCTTCTTCTTCTTCTTCTTCTTCTTCTTCTTCTTCAGTACGGGGAGGAATATGAACCCCAGCCCCCCCCCCCCCTAACCAGTTATTCTGGGAATGGTGACTAGTCAGAAACATTGGATCAGTTGTGGGATGGCACTGAAGGGAGGTGTACATGCTCTCATTGTTCTAAGACCGTGTGACCACATCCTTTCCCCACCTGACACTAGATTTTAAAAAACACTTTTTCCTACATGCAGTGGGGGAAAGTAACTAAGTACATTTACTCAAGTACTGCACTATTTTGTCAAACTTGTACTTTATTTACATTTTAGCTTCTTTATACTTCTACTCCACTACATGTTGGAAGCATTTATTCTACTTCTTAGTGCCCTACTTTTATTTAACCAGTAGTTACCAGCGACTGTTTACATATGAAAACACATCTTTATATGATATAATGCAGTACACTACTACCAATATACTAAATAATATTAAATTGTCTTAATATTAACAAACGACTAAATGTAACTGCTCTTACATGTATTTATAAGCAATTAAAATAAAGAATAATTTCATATTCCATAATAATATAATACTTTCAAAACAGCCATGGTACATAATAATTTACTTGTGATACTTTAAGTACATTTAGCTGATAATACTTCTACATCTTGAATTCAGGACTTTCACTTGTAATGAAGTATTTTCAGACCAAAGTATTTCTACTTTACTGAAGTAAAGCATTTCTCCCACCACTGTATTCAGCATGAAGGGCTGCCATAGTCAGGATCCTTCCTTCATGGCAACAACTAAATAGACTCAGTATTTATTTATTTAAAAAACAGATGCGGAAGTAATGGGGCGTGCCATCTGAAGGTGTGTCACTATATTTAGATGATAATAAAGCACCAGGCTGCATTAAAACCTTATTTAAAAAAACCTTCTTAGCACATTGTGTGGCACAAGCCACCGCTTGTCTGGCATGTGTACTAAACCATGCAGCGGCACGCCGTGCACACGTGAACAGCCCTTAAAACACGTGTTTGTTGATGAAAAGCTTAAACGTGTATGGATGTTTGCTTCCGCCCCTTAGTGTAAACAGTGGCGGATGGGTAATAATGATGGAATAACAAGAAAAACTGAAAAAAACATGTAGATGTGTACTTTTGAAAACTGATGAACTGAGTATATATCCCTCATATGCCATGTTGTTCTGTGGCGTATATTACTTGGAAATTGTACTATTTTGCCAGTAGCCTATGCGATCACTTTCTCTCCCCATAAACGGCATGCCAAGGGTGTCCTTTTGTTATAAAAATGCAACACATATTAACTATTCAAGCTAGAAGTGTTACTTACCATTTCTTTGTGCATTCTATCGTCAGCTCTTGAAATGAAGCCGCAAACTGGAACTTGGATGCTCTCTTTCCGACCCGCTGAAGCCGCTTCCACACCGAAGTCATGGTGAGGTTTGTCAAATGACCTCTCAAAGACACGAAGAACTACTAATATTTCACAGTTTATCCTCGCCACCGTGTCCCTCCGCCGGGACCTGAACGGGGGTACCAGAGAGAGAAAGTCCACCTGCTCCGCTGACAGCTCCTCCGCAGCGGTGTGTGCCCGCTCCTCACCGGCTCCGCTGCACAGGCTACAAAACAAACACACCCACCCTCCAGCTAGCAAGCTAAACAAGATGGAGCGGAAATGACAGGTTTATGACTTCCAACATAAAGGGCCTGTTGGATGCAGGTCGTCGGAGCTGCGATATTATCTATGACGCAGCAAACACATCTGGATTTGTTTTTATGTCCAAACACAAAGATGGTGTTTCAAAGGTTTCCCCACACTGCCAAAAATACAATTCCTAGAAATAAAAGCCTTTATTAAGCCTTTAATACTGTTAATGTTAAATATCAATGTACTTAACATACTAGGCTATTGCATATTTTCAATTTCTTTTAAAAAGGTTAATAGAAAACAAATCATCTTCACTGAGATGGAAAATTAAACCCGATCTGCTTCCACGGTCACTGGCTGTCCACTTTTCAACGAGTTATAGCAGACCTCAACTAGGGCTAGTTTAACATAAAGATCTTATGAGATACAGTAAAACTATATATTAGTTACAAAACCTTGATTCTGAGTATAGAGTTCCTTTTTTAAATAGTGGAATGTATTCTCCCCCCAGGTTAATACAAGACAGAGACACAGAGGACAGGATTTCAATGTCCTCGATCTAATCAACTACACATAACCAGTGGAAAGTCAATGCTCCTTTTTTATAATATCATTATTATATATGTTATTCTTATTTACAAAGAGCAGGACATTTGAAAAGACTCTAATCAGCCAATGTGTGCAAGCACTTTATCTCTGTAGAAAATAAAACTGATGTAGGAAAACCTTTAACTCGAGTTTGTTTATTATTTAATTTGATTTCATCTAATTTAAAATAGCATTCTTTTCACCCCATACTTCCTGTTACGCTAGTGTTAATCGTTGCTGACTTGACAGAGCTAAAATGGTTATTGGGCAATTAATTCACTAAACTTTACAAGTCACACTACTATGACCTTATACTGCAGGATTATCTGATAACACCAATGTGGTGGTAATACAAACAATGACAGTCATCATAAAAGGATACAACAGACTGCAGCAGAAGACTTAGAAAGCGCACTGTAGTGTGTCACTGATGCAGGACTCTATGAAGAGCCAGTGATTAGTGAGTTCCCAAGGAGCTGTGTTGAAGGGTATTATCAAGGCCTGACTGCAAAACACAAATTACATGCTAAATTAGTGTGTCAGGGAAAGTTTCCCTGTGTCATCATGAGTCCCCCTCAGCTGAGGGGACTTTTCCACTTTAGCCCCAGGTCTAAATATAATCTGTTGCTTCTGACACAAGGGGCAGCTGGGAATATAATGTCACACAAACACACAACAGAAATACACACCCTGTTCACACCCAGAATGAAACACATTTGAATCTCATATCGAGCATTGAAGTTATTTCGTACAGCATATGTATGATGTATCTATAAATACAAGTGTATTTAAAGGATTAGAGGACTTCCTCTCATGCAAATGATGTATACTTCTTGGCATACTCTGACCCTGTTGCTGCTATAAAAGAAGTTCCTCACAGGGATAAATTAAGTTCAATTTGATCTTATCTTAAGGAAAATGTTTGATTTAAGTTTCAAAATGTCACATTAGACATTTAAACCATTGGACACAACATTATAGATTGGCACCATTTTTAAATCTTTAATTACTCACCTTAATACCTAGGACACTGGTCACTTCTACAATAAGAGCCATTTTTGTTATTTCTAGTACACAAGTGTAATCAGTCAGTACATTCATGTCATTGCAGAATTGTATTTCACAGGTTGTTGTTTTAATATGTTAAGCTACTGCATATAGAGCTGGCAGGTGATCATTTTCTATTTTGAAGGATAAGAGTTTGTGCTGACGCAGTATTTTTGGGTCTAGGAACTGGGTCAGTCTCTGTGTTTATATCCAATTCCAAACATTCAATACAATAAAGGGAGGAATGTGTACGTTAGTCTTTGTAATCATGCATCACAGAAATATGACTTTGTTTTGGAGTTGCATAAGGAAGCTGTCTGGGTCCCCTATACTTTGCTCTCTATACATGGTGATAGTATCACATAATACAATCATCATTCATTTCCATAGCAACTTATTCAACTACTGAATGCACTTCTAGCCATAAGACACACCTTGTCTGGGGTCTATAAGAAATGAATGAATGAATGATGTTGAATTATCCTTTTAATCAAATAAACTCATGAAAGAAATAGTGTTGCTTGTCCAATGTCAATGAACGCTTTGTGCGTAATCAAAAGAATGTTTAACTGAATTTGAAAAAGAGTCATATCGAGACTGTTACCCTAAATGAAGTTAGAGCCTGGGGTCTTGCTGCATTCTCCCCTGTCTGAGGGAGGGTTGGGGGAAGCGGGATTGGTCAAAGTTTGGAAATACTTCTGAACAAGAATTCAATGACGTATTGCCAACTAGCTTGTTGGAATCAGTTCTTTTCAAAACATGTTGTGTTTACCCCCAGGCTAAATTCATTTTGGCAAATGTAAGCACACCCATCACACTCTGACGCGGGGCACATCAAGCTGAGATTGCCCAGAGAGGATGGCTGTCCTCCACTTCAATTCTAGAGTGGTTTATTTACAGTCAGAACGCAATCGACCTCCATGTTTTAATTCGAAACAAGTTGCTTGTCCATTGCCTGTAAATTAGTCATCTGTGTAAATGTGTATTTCGCAAATACATCCGGCTGCATGACATTTCATCCTATGTCCGAATTGTTTGAATCCTGCAGTATGTGTGCATGAAAGATTTAGTATGTGTGAGGTTATGGTAACATCGATGTTGCAATAAACCAAAAACATTGCAGTTTAAGTTGATAAAAAGGTTAATAAAAAAGTGATCCTTAATTGCAGGCCTCTGGCGATCTGCATGAAATATTTACACATCAGACAGAATCATCCAATATTTTCATTACGTAATCCTTAGGAATGCTGGACAGAGCACACCATTATTTTTAAAGACAAATACTTTGGCCAAAGGTACTAAACACATAGTAAATCAAATCGGGCTAAGTATTGAGCCTTGTGGAACCCCACATGAGATAAAACCAGAGGAAGAAGATAGAACAGCATGTTCTGTGTTCTATCATAGTACTGATTCCATAGGTGGACAAGATTGGACCATATTAGTTATAAAGACGTTCTTTCACATGGTTTGATTCCAGTACATGCTGTCCTGTCCCAGTATCTATCTGTTGCTAAGTGATTTATCTGGCTCCTGCGCTAGCCATTGGTGTTTTCCGTTATGTGACTGAATGTCCCAGTCAGAGACTGTCCTTCCTCCTTGTCTCTCAGCAGTTTACTGTACAGACATGCTGGGAAACAGCTGCATTTGTGCGAGTCAAAATAAAGCAAGAAAGAAGGAAGAGCAGAGGGGAGTCTCCTCATGTGGGAATAGCAGTTTTTTAAACTTGGCGTTCTGCCAAAGCTCCGTCATGGGGAGGTTATGGTTGTCAGAGAAACTATTCTGGGAATTGCATTTCCTGTATCCTGTGTTTCAGTGACAGGTTTAATTTGGTAATGAATGTATAGTGTCACATTAAACAGCAGTTGACCCTCCATATAGAAACTGTAAAGAATGTTAACTTTGAAAGGACTACAAAACAGCCCTGTTTTTTAGTTTGATTCATTAAAAAAGATCAGTTCAGGGTTCATGAGTGGTGGAGGGGGCCATGGTGGCAACTATTAAGTGTAGTCATTCCGAAACAATCCACTTCCTGTCTGTATGCAAACCACGAGTTGGTGTTCATCCTGTTTTGGAGTCCAGGGCATTGCAATGAAATTGAGTGTACACTTTGACCAATATAGTACAATGCCAATATTGACTTTTGGTTTTCTTTTAAGATTAAGATTAAGATGGACTTTTATTAATCCTCGTGGGGAAATTGTTTCTCTGCATTTGACCAATCCTAGTGTTAGGAGCAGTGTGCTGCCATTTTGAACGGCGCCCGGGGAGCAGTGTGGGGAATGGTGCCTTGCTCAGGGACACCTCGGTAGCACTTGGTCTTGCCGGGACTTGAACTGGTGACCTTCCAGTTGCCAAGCCAAGTCCCTATCGACTTCACCACCACCACCACCACACAAGCTCAATGAAACACTTAAAGCTTACATTATTCATTTCTAGGTATGAGTGAATACGTACGTGAGATCCCAATGGTGGAGTAATCAGACCCCTGCTTGTACCATGCCCCACAGATCCATCTATGACCTTTGTAAAAATAGCCTTGCTAAGCCAAACACCTGTGCGCTGTCTGTCAGAAGCACAGAGAGGGCGACAGGCAGCAAAAGCATGCACCCCACTTTTGATAAGGTCATTGAATAGTGTGGTGTCCCTGCAGCCGTGATGCAACCATACAGTCACATGTATGACATTTGAGCAGACTTCTAAACACCATGATACTACGTATATCATATGTCGTTAAACCACATTATATATTTTAATGATTTTCTTTTCATATACCGTAGTCCTGGAATAGAATATTGTTCTACGTTATACTTCCTTGCGGTGATAAAGTATTTGTGGTGATACCGTATGAATGTTTTGGGTAGTTATTACAGCATCTTATAATGGTTGCTATGCCGTTTCTATGGGGTTCAGGACAGTTTATAAAATGGTACTGAATGGTTGCTAAGTTTAATCTTCATTTATTGTTAATGTACAGTTTTTTCTACAATTTAAATGTAATTCTGAAAATGTTTTGTCTTACCATAGAACACTGTTGAAGCTTTTAAGTGTCTGGAAAAATGCAGTTGCTAGCAAGTGGCTAAATGACAAGGCTAAACAGTTAACACTGGTTTGCCTTGAACTAACTGGTGGTGATGTGAGCTATGCAACAGTGAAGTACAGTATAGTTTATTGTTAATAGCTTAACGTTAGCTTTTTACATTTGAATTACGGCTCAATAATCATAAAAGTGTGGTACATTTCTGAAGATATTTTTTATTTAAATTAAATATTTAAGTATCATTAACATTTGTATGCCACAGATTTGTGTGCTATGATTAAACATCCAATGAAAAAATCCCATTGGCTTTTGTGCCAAGGGAACCAGTGCAATGTTAACTTCCAAGTTTGGCCTAAAAAACCTGTCATCCCTGCAGTACTGTATTATTATGTATTATATATTCATAATCCATCGGTTCAAATAATTGTCAATGTCATTTGACCCATTGTACACATACAAATATTGATCAGTACAGCTATAAAGTTAAGAGAAAGTAGTATTACTAGCAGTAAGCTGGAGGCTAACAGTCCGAGCCAACAGCTTCCAGCCAACAGATAGTTCCCCTAGGGGCTACATTCTGTTGATCACGTGACTCGGTAAGCTTTGAAGCCGTGATGAGGACAGCAGTTGTCGGGGGGGATTTGTCTCTGTGTTTGACCCAGCTCTAAGGAGACTCATGTGTCCGATGACCAGCCATCACAAGGCTGTCATGACCATCAGTCATCTCTGTGTCTCTGCCGAGCGGTTAGCATTAGCACAGCCACAGACTGATGACTGGAGGAAGAGGACAATAGAGGCACTCAGCCGAAAACCCAAACAAGCATTTCTCACCAAAAGAACATCTATCTATTCTTATGCATATTTATGTATACTCTACTCTTCTTAATATTTAGAGGTGGAGTGCTGAAACGTAAGAATGTCATTGTACAGTGCAACTTCCTGTTCTCTGTATGACAATACTATCAGGGTTGCCAACTCTCACGCATCTGGCGTGTGACACACGCTTTCACTCTCAATCTCACGCTCTCACGCTGCCCACACTATTCTCACGCCAAAAACAAGAATACCGAAGACTAGAAACGGTTTTGAAAACTTTTGTCACGTAGTGATCGTCTTCTCAATAGAACATCTTTGATAATCTCTTCTGGCCAATCAGAATCAAGATAACGGCGTGGTGTTGTTCCAGGAAGTCCCGACGGAGAATACTTTTGCTGTAGTACATCTCTATATACATCGATACAACATTACGTGTTGATAGAAATCAACCCGTAATTAAATAAGACCCCACGGTTTGATGATTGATAGGTGTGTGGGCTGTCTTTCATTTTGACACACAGAACAATGGGGGCTATCCACCCTTATCCACAATGTAAAGTCATTCACAGCCTCTTCCCTCTTCTCTCTGTGAGGAGCAGCAGGTTCAGCTTTCAGAATTTTTTAAATATGTCGTGTAGTAATAGATTTATTTATTTTTCTTCTCAAGAGAGTACGAGAATGTGTATTTTATGTTAGTAGCCTATTTCAAAACAAACACAAAATAAATCTCCTGGGGGAGAATCCCCCCAGACCCCCTGCAGGGGTTGGGTTTTCAGCATGTCAACTCTTTCACCTGTGAGGAAATTGCAGGATAGGCTCCAGGTCGGCCTTTTTATTTACTACAAGACAAATGTGCCTTTGTAGTGATCACTATTTAACCACTGGGACATAATTCACACATGGAACTACAGTTGGGGGTATTGTTCCCACACGGACATGTTATGTGTTTACCTATATATATTGTGTGCCCTCCTGGCTTCTTCCTCTTGTCGACCCGGGCTGCGACCCGACAACATGTCCTTTGCAGCTCCTCATTAAAGTTGTCTTTTGCACCTTCGATGCACCGCCTCCGACTCCCATATCTCTCGGCACTACACTGGTGACCCTGACACGTCTCGAGAAGTTTCCGGGACACGAACACGGCAAAAAGAACGCAAGTTTTTTTCTCGAAATGCCGGGGATTTTTTGGAATCATCCGTGGCTGCCACCGGCACGCGGACTGAGGCTCGGTGCGCGCCCCGCAGAAGAGCTGGGGACGTTGCTCGCCATTCCCGCATCAGCCTTCCATGCAACAGGGGGACGATGCACAACCTGCTGGGTCGACCAGCAGACCGATTGCTACCTCGTGGGCTTGTTCTTCAGGGCGTGCGGCTGCACGTCCCGGCTGACGACGACTAGCGGCTAACCACGAGGGGCTAACGACGGCTAGCAGCTACCCATGGCTGCCAGCTAACGGCCTCAGCTAACGGCCTCAGCTAACGGCTAGCTGCTAACGGCTATCGACCCTTGTGAGTTTTTTCTGGTGCCTGAGAGGAGGTTCGACCATGTCTGGTTGGCCTCGTGTGAATCCTCTCACGATTTCGCCCACCTGTTTTTGACCGTGGACAGTACGACCCTTTTTGAGTTTTTTTTCTGGTGCCGGAGAGGAGGTTCGACCGGCCGGTTGACCTCATGTGGACACTCTCACCTTTTTCACCACCTCGACGGCGGTTCCAGACGCCACTCACGTTCATCGACGCCTGGGTGGTGCACTCCTGGACCCCGTCTCGCCTCGACGGTTTCGGACGTCGCCCATGCTGCCATCGGCCCGTGGGTGGCGCGCTCCGGAGCCTGTCTGGCCTCTTCCTTCGCCTCGGCGGTTTCGGACGTCGCCCATGCTGCCATCGGCCCGTGGGTGGCGCGCTCCGGAGCCAGTCTGGCCTCTTCCTTCGCCTCGGCGGTTTCGGACGTCGCCCATGCTGCCATCGGCCCGTGGGTGGCGCGCTCCGGAGCCAGTCTGGCCTCTTCCTTCGCCTCGGCGGTTTCGGACGTTGCCCATGCCTTCATCGGCCCGTGGGTGGCGCGCTCCGGGACCCTGCCTGGCCTCTCCTCTTACCGCGGCTCACGGTTCACCTCGACGGCGGCTCCGGACGGCGCCCCGTCTGGCCTCTCCCCTGTCCACGGCTCCTTCCTCCCGGGGATGCTGCTCCTGCCCCCCGGGGACCGGCTCTTTCCTCCCGAGGACTTTGTGCCCGCCGCCGTTGTGCCCTCGCCTGCGGCTGGGCAGCGCTCCTCCCTGCTGGGGACCACCGGGATATTCACGCCGTCCCCACGTCGCAGCACTGCGGCCCCCTTACGACGCCTACTGCGGCCCCGTTCCGGCCCGTCTCCCACCCCCGGTGAGGATGCCCTCGTTAGGGCCCCTACCCTCCCCTGCGGCCCCCTTCCGACGGCCCGTTCCATGGCCCGGCCCTCACCTGCAACCCCGCCCTCGTCGGCCCCTGTGGTACTTCCTCCCGGATGCGAGGATTGTGCCCATGGTTGAATTCTGGGGGGGCTTGTGTAGTGATCACTATTTAACCACTGGGACATAATTCACACATGGAACTACAGTTGGGGGTATTGTTCCCACACGGACATGTTATGTGTTTACCTATATATATTGTGTGCCCTCCTGGCTTCTTCCTCTTGTCGACCCGGGCTGCGACCCGACAACATGTCCTTTGCAGCTCCTCATTAAAGTTGTCTTTTGCACCTTCGATGCACCGCCTCCGACTCCCATATCTCTTGGCACTACACCTTTTTATTTCATACAGTTCAATTTGGATTGAGACAGGGAAATAATCTAAACCTCACGCGTGGCGTTTCACTGTCAAGGGGAGCGTGTATGTAATTACATTGCAAATACTGATTTGAGCCCCACCACTGTATGGGTTAGCCCTACCATAGATTACCCAACAAAAATACTCTCTGGCAACTGCCGACCCGTATAGCGCATGCTCAGATCTAAGAACCAGTAGAAATGATAAAAAAGCAAAAGTCTGCTGCTTATTGTTCTACTAGGCCAAAATAGAGTCAAAGAGTATATGAGAGTGAGAATGTGTTAATTAATATGTTTGGCAGTTTGGAGTAAGTCTGTAGAGTGTGTGTGTGTGTGTGTGTGTGTTTCATGTATAGCTCTCACGATAATTAATTTGGTTGGATACATTTTCCCGGAAATTATTGCGATAAAGGATAATATTGTCGGCACCGTTGTTTGACCATTTTAGACTGACATCATGATAATATATAATAATAATTGAAGTACATCCTTTCAAACTGCTAGTCACATCCTCATGTAAATGCCAATTTATCGAGTTCATTTTTATTTATCGTACGATAAGTCAATGAATTGCTTATCGCGACAGGCACACAATAAAACAGTGGAAACAAACATGTGACTTTCATTAGTGAATGAAACTTTGTGCCCTTTATAGTCTGTGTCCAATATTGTGTATTTGTATATATTGTATATATATCATATATATATATATGCTAAGGTCCCGCTGCTGACACGATAGCAGTCATTTCGTGCGCATATGTGTAATTAAACCCATCATATCAAAATCTCACTCCAGCCAGGTTCCCAAAGTTGGCAACCCTGTAATACAATATCTTGAAAATAGCTAATTACAGGGAAAAAGAAGTGATCCTGCTAAGCTAAATTCTGGGTTTCATTTCCAAAATTCCAAGATATAATTAAAAACATGTTGGTTAAAGGCATGGGTAATAAAGACTGGGAGCAGGGAACACTGTAAGTACTCTATCCTTTTTCCATAGCCTTATCTCAGAGCACTTTCTTAGTGTTAATATATTTATTATTTTCTGTCCATATTGTACATTTTACAAAAAATATGGACAATATGGATGCATGGACACATGAACAAACTAGCATGTGTAGTTTGCCATGTGCTCTGAACTTAATCTCGATTTGGAGTTTGGAGGTGAAATAAGGTAAATCCACGAGTCTCATTATCAACATCATATGTTTGTTGATAAAGAATTGCATGCCTTTAACCTAGATGTAAATACTTGAAATGTCAAGGAGGTGACCTAAGAAAGACTGTGTGTGTGTGTGTGTGTGTGTGTGTGTGTGTGTGTGTGTGTGGCCTAGCATTACTATACTTGTGGGGACCTAAATCTGTTTACACAGTCACGTGTGGGGACTCGCCTCCCAAATGGGGACAAATTGGAGGTCTCCATAAGGGGAATCATTAATTGTAGGGTTAGGATTAGGTTTAGGGTAAGGGTAAGGTTAAGGTTAAGGGTTAGGGTTAGGGTTAGGCATGTGTTGGTTATGGTTAAGGTTAGGATAAGTCTCCAGGAAATGCATGTAAGTCAATGTAATGTCCCCTGAAGTGATGTATACATGGTGTGTGTGTGTGTGTGTGTGTGTGTGTGTGTGTGTGTGTGTGTGTGTGTGTGTGTGTTGCCAGGGAGGGGCAGTGCTGGGCACAGGCTGAGATTCATGGCGGCCCCCTCCCAGTCCTCTGTGCCTTGTACAAACACAGCCATAGTAGAGAACACACAGCAGGCCTCTGTGCAGTGTGAACCTTCAGTAAGACGTAGTTCCGGCTAGCGGGTACTTTTTCACAGTTTTCTGGCTCTCCAAAATCGAGGTTCTTTCCGGGCCAACAACCGGGCTGAGTATGCTAAACTAGTGAGAGAATCGCTGGCATCTACAACAAAATGAACATATTTGACCGTGATTAAATTGTAATACGCGTTTCTAAATGATGCCGAAGTAACAACATACTGATACCGGTTAGTAAAAACCATGAATTAATGCTTTGACAAGTCTGCAGACAGACGGCAGAGAAACACCTTTAAAATGCGTGTTTTCTAAATGTAGCTTGGCTAAGCTAACGCAGTATATGCTCCGACCGTCCACACTCACAACAACGGCCTACAGACATAAATAAAGCAGCGACTGTATTCTCCATGACACAGACAGTCTGTGGTTTGTACTTGTTTAACTTTTGTCTAGTTTCTGAACAGATATGAGGAGCTGTGAGCTCTGAGTGCTAACAGCTAACGGCTGTGTTGGTTTTGTGGTTTGCATTGAAGATGACGTCACGGCTCCGCCTACACTGCGTTACTATAGTTACCGCCCCAGCTAATAAACTGTTACGGAGCCTACACACGGCGGCGTGCGTTGCCGCTTCAACGCTTCTGCCCATTCACTTTGAATGGGGTGACGTCACGATTCGCCGAACTACATTGTGGGAGCAAAGCGTAGCTTCTCTCGTGGTGCTCGCTGCAAAAGTAGAGCAATGTTCTACTTTTGCCGCCTCGACGGAGGCGTCAGCCAATCGAATCATATGCCAGTGCAAGCTCTAGCCAATCAAACCGCGTGCTTGTGTGTCTGGGGCGGGAGATTCATGTGATTGGTTGTTGGTCGAGTTTTAGCCCCCCCCCGCCGGCAGGCGACAACGCACGCCGCCGTGTGTAGGAGCCGTAATGGAAACGCAGCATAAAGTGAGCCTGGCCTACTAAGGCCTAACTATCCGGCAGTGGCTCAGTCAGTAGGGGCTTGGACTGTGAGCCGTAGGGTCGCCGGTTCAAGTCCCCGACCAGACCTAATAATGGAGTGTGGACTGCTACTTGGAGAGGTCCCAGTTCACTTCCTGCCCTCCTGTGGTGCCCTTGAGCAAGGCCCGGACATCCCCCTTCCCCCCTCACTCCCATTGCTCCCCGGGCGCTGTGCAATAGCACTAGCGCCCGGTACTAGACTCCTGGTTCTAGACTCCTGGTACTAGACTCCTGGTTCTAGACTCGTGGTACCAGGAGTACTAGGCTCCTGGTACTAGACTCCTGGTTCTAGACTCCTGGTACCAGGAGTACTAGGCTCCTGCTACTAGACTCCTGGTTCTAGACTCGTGGTACCAGGAGTACTAGGCTCCTGGTACCAGGAGTACTAGGCTCCTGGTACTAGACTCGTGGTGCTAGGATGGGTTAAATGCAGAGTCACTGTATGTGCTGTGTGCTCTGCATGCGTGACCATTAAAGAGGGTTTCATCCCTCCCAATATTATTATATTATTATACACTAAGCCGTGCGAGGCCCTGCAGTGGAAATGCGCCATAAAGGTACTCAAATAGTAATTTTCTGAATATTATTTATTATATCACTGGATTGATACTGCCAGGTATCTTAATCTATACTATAATAATAATAATAATAATAACATGTATTTAATATTAATGATATGAACTTTAAAGTAATTATTAACTAATCTTGTCAAATAAATGTAATGAGTGCAAAGTACAATATTTTCTTCCAAACTGTAGTGGATTAGAAGTATGATACTTTAAAATTGAAAAACTTAATTAAAGTTCAAATACCTAAAAAATGCAATTAAGTACAGTACTTGAGTAAATGTACTTAGCTACTTGTTAGCACTGGAAAAGAGACTCCTTCTGAGGGAGCTGTGTGAGGTTTGATAAACTCATTGTTTGTGAATTGGTGACGGAAAGACCCCAAGTTTGAAAAGGAACCTCATTTGGAGGTGAAGGGTTTGAACAAAGTGAGCGTGAGCATCTGCTGCGCGCTGCAGTAGCATCGACCCGCATAACAAACTCAATTCAATCAACATTTGATTTGCAAACTTGGGTAATGTAGGTGCCAGGCAACAAGGAAGAAGAATGTTTATTCTTGAGCGATTTGTGTGCAATGCTAAATTAGAGAATAGTTATGTTGAATTCAAACATATATAACACCACAAAAGTATTTTGATTAGATGAAATACTTTATTGAACATTGGGAAATAGTTTAGTGCTGAGATGTGTACAAAGTGAGAGTGATGTTCATGTGACCTCTTAGACATCAACAGGCTGGACTCAGTGAACCCAGACTGTATAAGGTCAGGGAAGCATCATGGTCATGACTCATGATGGTGAACTCGGGGCTCGTTTGGTCAGACTGTCGGACTGCGTGTGCTTCTTGCCTGGTTTATGTCACGTCATTGAGTTGCATCATGGGAAGTAGAGCATCCAGCAATTAATACTGTAGACACAATAATATATGAATAATTCTTAAGGCTCCTGCTTCTCAACGTGAAACAAGTGTTGTATAACAGAAGAACACAGTCATATCATTCAAGTATAACTACTAAAAGTAAACAACAACAAATTGATGAGTAAGATGAAAAGCTGCATCAGTGTGTGAGGCTGTTTGTTCTGGGATGTTCCGCACCCTTCTTATCTTTCCAACCCACACTGAGGCGGACGAGTCACTCAGTGGCTTTGAACTGTCTACACATGTTATGACCTGCTAAGAGTCCTTCACCTGTACATGAGCTCCTTCTGACACCTTGTGGGCGGTCCTGCCACCTTCTCACAGAAACACACCATCCGAAGAGTCCTCCAGAGGAACACACTCACTGTTTAAAGAGAAAGGGATGCTGCTGTTCTATTTCTTCCCCTAATGTAAGGGACTGCAGTAAAACCATTGAAGTGGTGAGGGCACTTTTTAAAAACAAAAGATATATATATAAGAAATAACCTCCCCAAGGTTAATCATGGTTTCCTTGATCCCTTTTCTTTGATCAAAACTGCTAAATCCTTTAGACAACATAAAACAAATATCAACGGTCACATTTGTGCGACTTCCCCTCGGCCTGTAAGTCCTGAACCAAGACGTCCAGGGAACCAGGTTCAGAACCTTTTCATGTGGTCAGGTGGAGCTAGTACTAGAATGTGTTTAAGTACAGCTCTTTTTCATTGTTGTACCAATATGAGAAAATGCCAATAAATATATTGTGAAAATAAAAGCTCTCTCTAAATGTACAGAAACACAGATATGTTCGGGTCCAACTTAGTGACAACACAGATTTAAGTAAAAACTGTTATTTCAGATTTATAGATGTACAATCTAAGTAGTTTTTTATTATTGATGAATCTGCATATTTCCTTGATCAACTAATAAATGTATTTTGTTATTAAAACGAAGCAATGGAGACGATTGAGCAGACATGGCATGATGCAATGGTGTACTGTGTCCTGGGAAGAGTCAATGGAAACACATCGAAGCTGAACCACTTATCTAGCTAGCTTCTTGTAGCTCAGTGCTTTAGTTTACTTTGGTTTGTGAAGCACTTTGAGTTACCTTTGTGTATGAAAAGTGCTGTATAAATAAAGTTTGATTTGTATGGACACAGAACCCAAATGAATGCCCATGTGCTGTGTGTATGTGTAAATGTGTGAGACATCATTCAGCACGTTCACGTTCACTTTCATGCATATCGTGTTATTAGATGTTAATGTTTTGTTGTGGCCAAAAGCAATACAGTAATGCAGCATGGAGTCGTTTCAAAGGCAGAGAACAGCAACACATGAAACCATCTTGACTTACAAAACAGCTCTTTGTCACAGGCTGGGGTTGGGGGGGGGGGGGGGGTGTCCAGCTGTGGAGGTCAGGTGGTCTCAGGGCTCTTTCTGTGTGACAGCAGGCGGGCTCATCAGCTCCAGAGGGGTGGAGGAGACGGTGCAGATGGACTGAGAGTACTGAGCCTCCTCCTCCTCTTCCTCCTCCTCCTCCTCCTCCTCGCTCAGGGTCAGCTCACTGAGATGGAGTCCTTCCAGCTCTGCATACTGGGGCCCAGAGAAAAGCCTAATCACCGCACAGACCCGGGGAACCTGCAGGAGCGTGTCCTTCAGAGTAATGATCACCACCAGGCCCGCCAGCAGGTAGCCTGTGGACCGACCAGAACACATGACAACCCATTACTCTGGTGTCTCTCAGCCAGAAACGTGTGCACGTATTAAATGTGTGACAAAGACAACAGAGAGTGGAAAAATACATTTGCTTGAAGAGCGGATAATAAAGTACTTGTTATTAATCGCCTGATTGCCAGATTGTGAAACCCAGAGCTTTATGTTAGAGACGTGCAGCAGGGTCCAGCACAGACACTGCTGCATATGTTGGGCAGTTTGCACAGTTAGCATCAGCTGTTGAGGATGCTGAGTCCAAGGATCAGAAAGGAGAGTTCTAATCAGAACATAGCCATATTTAGAATGAACTATAAACTACATGTAGTCAAACCTGCATGCATTGTTAGGGTTACAATATCAATTCCATTGGTGAAGAGTGGAACACATCTTTTGGGGGAATATGGACTGGAGGTCTCTGCAGGCCTGAAAGAAGGTGTCATGTGATCAGTGTTACCTTCCTTCCATGCTAACATGACGGCTAACTGTTATTACAAGTGTTAGCACTGATCTTTTGTTCTCTTCAAAGCTGCATTTCTTTTTTGTTTTAGTATTTGTTGGCAAATGATCACTGCTTGCTGTTACTGAGCAGCTTTACAAAAGGTTAGTCAGTTGGTTGGTACTGCTGGAAGGAGGTGAACAAGTGCACCACCAGAACAAGGAGCTGAAAGAGGCTCAAGCGCTCTGTGGAGGGTAATGCTGTAAGCACTCTAATATACTGGAAGCACCATCGTGATATTAACATCATAGAAACAAATGATCACACCGACACGCAGCAGCAGGTGGACTGGATACCTGACAGCACACCCATGTGACAGGAAGCCACTTCTTCCAACTGTGTGTGGTGTGATCAATGATAACATTAGATATCATCAATGGCTAGATAAGCATTTATAAAGGACATTTGATCACATGCACTCACATGTGGTGAGGAGTTGGAGGGTCTCCTTGGCCGTCGGGCCCCAGCCCCTCCCCAGAGAGTCCCCCCCCTGGCCCACAGTGCTCAGGATGAGGAAGCAGAAGAAGAGAGCGTCCAGGAAGCTCCAGGCGGGCTCCACCATGCAGACCAGCAGGGCGGGGAGGGGGAAGAGCAGGCAGAGGACCCCCACAGAGAGCAGCCCGGCGTGGACCCCCGCGGCCCGGCTGGAGGACAGACCCCAGACCCTCTGAAGGAGGTGCACAGGAGCGTGGGTGACCACAGGGAGGAGCAGGTGGGAGAGGAGGGTGAGGAGGAGCAGGGTGAGGGGGATCCCCAGGGTGCAGTAGAAGATACAGAAGAGCTTGGCTTCATCAGAGGTGGGGGTGTAGGAGTCGGACCCTGAGAGGAAGAGAGGGAGAAGACTGCAGGGATGAAGGTGAGGAGGTCAGCAGATAGAAGGTATTAGATATTCATGCCCTGGGGGAAACATGTGTTGGACAGGCTGCGTCCATGTGTGGGATGGGTCTAACAACAGTGTTATAAAGGTTTCCATGGGTGGGATGGGTCTAACAACAGTGTTATAAAGGTTTCCATGTGTGGGATGGGTCTAACAACAGTGTTATAAAGGTTTCCATGTGTGGGATGGGTCTAACAACAGTGTTATAAAGGTTTCCATGTGTGGGATGGGTCTAACAACAGTGTTATAAAGGTTTCCATGTGTGGGATGGGTCTAACAACAGTGTTATAAAGGTTTCCATGTGTGGGATGGGTCTAACAACAGTGTTATAAAGGTTTCCATGGGTGGGATGGGTCTAACAACAGTGTTATAAAGGTTTCCATGGGTGGGATCGGTGTATTAATGTGTGATATGTGCGGAACAGGGGGGCAATACATAATTGCTGTTCCATGGGTGTAATATGGGTCAAACACGGTGTGATAACAGAGTATTATGGTTGTAATACGGGTGTGATAACATTGAAACATGTGCCCATCTAAGGGTTAGGGTGAAACCTCAAGCTTTGCAATCAATACATTATTTGTGTACTAAAAATGTCACAAAAAGGTCAAGACATGTCCATCAAAATGGCCCATTACCCAAATTCATAAAAAACAACAGTCCAAGTTGCAAAGATGACATTTACCATTAAAGAAGACAGTATGCTCAGCACTAGAAATGATACATTATTATTATATGTCTCATCAAAATAAACTCTCCTTCTTTCACTGAGCCAACTTTGAGTTTTTATGCAACTTCAGTGATAATCATAAGTAGCACATATTCATTAAGGTTCAGAAATGGTGCCCTGCTAATGCCAGTTTCTTAACAGTTAGAGTTTTACATTTTGAATGTTAAAGCTAGCTGGTAATAAAAAAGTCATGACATGTCTCTGGGGACACATTGACCCCATCAAGAGTAGAACTGCAATTACAGCAAATATTCCAAAAGGTCAGCTGGACCCGGTGCACTGACTTCCATCTGTGTGAAGGGTTAGACATTTAGAAAGATATGAAAATATGAGCAGGTTCTATTTTCAATTCCTACAGGTTGGATTTACCCATGGTTGTCAGGGTGACGATGACAAAGTAAAGTGAAGAAGTGAAATCATATCCTCTGTCCCCAGCGTCTGCCTTCAGGACGGCTACATCCCTCTGGTGAGCCGAGACAGCTTTGTCCAGCAGCTCCACCAGACGGCCCCCCCGCACACAGGGGTTCTCCTGCAAGAAGGAGCGCTGCAGCTCCTCCACCTCCACCTTCAGCTGCTGCTCCACCGGCCCCTCCACCGCCCAGAACACCAGACCCCCCAGCAGGATGAAGAGCAGGTAGCAGAGCAGCAGGCAGGGGAAGGCCTGGACCCGGCAGAACAGAGCCAGAGAGGAGAGGAGCCGGGCCATCACGGGCTCTGACTACGACCTGAAACCAGACACTGAGAGCAGGTTTAAATATTTAGAGAGCGAGAGCCGGTAACAGAGAGTGTAGGAATACTCCCTCAATGTATCAGCATCGAAAATATCTTTCAAGTACCAGTACTAAAGTAAAAGTAGTCGTTGTGCAGATTGGTCCATTTCAGAATAATATCTATGATATGTTTTATAATGATTGATCATGAAAGTGTTCTCAAAGCTGGTGAAGGTGCAGCTAGTCTGAAGTACTTTGTAGACTGCAGGGTAGCTGGTGGATTTACTCCAGGTGGAACTAAAGTCTGATTTAACACTTGATTATATTTCACATCATTCATCCAGATCTGTGAAGTAACTAAAGGTATTAAATACATGTAGTGGAGTAGAAGTACACCATGTACCTCTGAACTGTAGTGGAGTAGAAGTACACCATGTACCTCTGAACTGTAGAGGAGTAGAAGTACACCATGTACCTCTGAACTGTAGTGGAGTCGAAGTACACCATGTACCTCTGAACTGTAGTGGAGTCGAAGTACACCATGTACCCAGCCCCAAACTAATTGTTTGTATACAGACATATTGGACTCCGAGGAATAAGAGAAAGGTTTATTCTGTGAAAACTACAGCTCTGTATAAATACATGCTTTCAGGTTTCATTGGCACGATGACTCCATGTTGTCCTCTGTCCTCTGTGGGGTTCATAACTCGGGTCTGAGCTCCAGCACCAGCACATTACGTCTAGTGGTGCTGCAGAAGGGTACGTTCACAAGATTTAGTGCTCAAACAACATGACCACTAATTCATTAACCGATACAAACAAACACATTGTTTTATATCATTGTTATTTAAACATATTTTGCACCTTTTCACTTTTGGTTGGAAAATTACAAAAATCACATCAAAAAATGAGAATACCTGTTAGTTACAGTTTCAAATATATATTGATCTCGTGTTCCCAAAATAATATTATAACATTTCTAATCGCTCATTAAGAAAAACACCAATTTGAGGTCACATATAAACCAAAGCGGGAAAAGGTGGGAACCCAACACAGAGCCAAGTGGACCACCGGGTAGCGGGACAGACACAATAACGTTGTCATACTTCAATTGGTTTGCACTAATCTGATCATCCACCTGAATCTACACGTGCTGCATATTTGTTGTGTTTGCAATGTTTTATTTAAATGCTGACTCACTTTGGAAAAGTTGTTATTCATGTTTGGGGTTTTCCTGATTTGCAGAACAACTTCAATAAACACTCGTCCTTTACGTGATTAAATCGTGTTTCAAATGAAGCACGCCTTTGTTTGGAAAAAGGTGGTGGTGGGAATGTCTGCAGTTTGAGTCAGGTGGGGCACATGGTGGAGAGACCCTCCAGGCCAAACAGTGTTCTCCATCTTGATGAGAAAACAGAATGCTTTCAAAACAAGAAAGTGATTCTAGGCGTGTTGAATAGTGCTCCAGCTCATCTCTGCCCCCCCCCTCTAGAGGGGCAGGTGAAGGGAGTAATGGGAGCCGGCCCCCCGGCGGACAGGTTTGCCCACTCTGCCGATGACGGGCAGTTTGTGGGCGTAGGCACGTGGCGGGACGGCAGGAAGAGGCGGGGGCGGGGCGAAGTTGGTCTGGAAGGGGCGGCGGCCCTGGCAGCGCCTGCCCATCTGCCGCCCGCCAATCAGGAAGGTGAACACCGGCAGGCCTGTCGGAGGGGGGGTGAAGCGAGCTTTGGGGAAAACGTCTCGGGACAGACCGGCTGAACGCTGGCCGGGACGGGACGAGGAGGATCTGGAGCGCTGCACCGAGGAGGAGGAGGAGGAAGAGGAGGAAGAGGAGCGAGCCAGGGACCTGAGGAGAGAGAAGAGAGTTAGCATCATTCAGTCAAGGGACGTACGGATACTGATGGTTCTTTCTGTTGGGATTTATTCGTCTTTTATGTCAAGGAAACCGCCTTTCATCCCTTTATCAGAACAACTTTAAACGACCCTCCAGAGGACCTCCCTCTGGAGGGGACTCAGGGACTTCAGCCTCTGCAGACCATTTACATGCATCGACCTATTGAACACACTACAGGAGAGGGAGACCCAAAACACGTCATTAGTTCTCTCACCTTCCTGGTCCGGTGGCTGCCAGGCTGGGTGGGGGGGGGTCGGTGCGAGGGCTCCCGTCCTGCCTGGGGCTGATGTTGAGGTTGGCCGTCAGCTGGGGCATCTTTCGGGTGGTGTCTGGGTTGGAGGCGGGGCCAGCAGGCTCCTTCTTGGTGTCACTGTGCTGAGACAGGGTGCAGGGGGGGCTTCCCCACCCGGGCCCCGTGCTGAACCGGACCGCCAGGCTGTCCCCGAAGAAGGAGTACAGCTCGGAGTACATGGCGGGCAGGGGGACGGGGGTCCACTCCTCCCAGGGGCAGCCAGCCCCCCCCGCCTGCAGGTGGCTGGCGATGCCCAGGGCGGCGTCTGACAGAGGCTCTGGGGGGGGGCTGAGGCCAGGGGAGCTCATCCTGTACCCCATGGCACCCCCCACGGAGACCTGTGGACCCCCAGACCCCCCCTCTGCAGGCTGACTCAGAGACAGAGCCTTCATCTTCAGCAGCCGCTCCACCGCCACCTGCAGGACACACAGGGAACTCTTCAGTGTAATGCTACATTGCTATAGACTGTGACATTGAAATATCAATGGTGTGAAAAACATTACTTTAAGCATTTCTCTAGGAGTAGTACGAGTACAAAATGTCACATGTACATACAGTACAGAACTCCCAACAGGGATATAGCGTGATGATCCAAGGACCTTTACACCGCTACCATAGGCATTTCTATTTCGGTTCCCAAATCATTCATTATTCCTCCCTTTGGTATTATGTGTAAGGTGTCATCATGAAAAATGACTGTAGTCAATTTCAATGTAAATACAAAATGAAGTTGTTTGGATTGTGCCAATGACTCAAAGTGTCAAAATGAAAAATAATGATATCCATAATAACAATAATATCACCCCGTCCGGAGAAGGGTCCATCAATTCACCGGAAGAAAGAGAAAATCATTATTCTTTAAGAATACATTTCATTTCAAATGAAGGTTCTTTTTCAGATCCCCCAATGATTTGTGTTAAACTTTTAATGTAACAGTTTCCAGGTCTTAAAAAAAAGAAATGAATAAAGAACCCTAACCCAAAATGATTTCACAAATACTTAGAGGGCAGGTCAAACTTTGCACACAAGGTGCAAATGAATTGGACGATAAACCAACCAGCCGGGCTGGACCCTGCGGTACTGACCAGGATGGCTCCATACACCTTGTGTCCGTCGGCTTTGACCTGTGCGTTGGACACAGAGTAATCGTCCAGCACCGCCTGCAGGTTGGCCCAGTACGCAGGGAGGTGAGGGAACAGCACCCTCTCTACAGCCTGCCAGGAAACACACAGAGTCCATCAGGTAAATGCAGAACAACCAGATGACTGATGTTCCCAGAGGGCAGCAGGGAGCGTACCTTCCAGCCCAGAGCGTGGAGCCCCACCACGGCCCCGTAGTGGGAGCAGAGGGGCCGCACCGGGTCCGACAGAACCTTCTGCAGGGACAGGAGGATCTGATGGTACAGACCGCTCACCAGGTCACCGTGAGTCCTGTGGGAAACACATTAACAGAGAAAGGACTTTGATTGGCTGACACCTGTGTTGGGTGTTACAGAAGTAACGGAGTTACAGTAATGTATTACTTTTTGCTGTAACGAAGTAATGTATTACATTACTTTGTTACAGCAAAAACGCATTACTGATGACATGTGGGTAATATATTACCCGTTACAATGCTCAGTAACTACACATTTCAACCCCAAATTAAATGGTGTTTTGTTTTTTAAGAATTTACAAACATAGCGAGACATTACGACACCAGAGACAAACTGTGCGGGTAGATTAGTAAACCTGGTGTTTACGCTTCAGGCTCATCAGGATCCCCCCGCTTCACGTCGGGGTCCCTGATCCGCCTGTCGGGTGCTCTTTTCCCCATGAGGCCCGCCTCGCTGCACATTACCCCGCTACACGGCCACATACTGAACACACTACAGAGCCTATTCCGTGTCCTGTTAGTGTTCACTTCCTCTCTGCCTTCTTCTGGTGATTTATCTGACGTCCAGCGCTCTGTCCTTTAACCTCTTTTCCTTTCTCTTTCTGGATCCTCCTTAGCAACCTTCATCATAGTCCCTGACAGCGGTCTGTACTGTATTCGAGTATTCAACTAAGCCGTGTTGTTAGTTGGCCATTCTTTTGCGGTTATTTTGGTAAAGTAACTAAAGTAGTGTAACTCATTACATTTCAGAGACAGTAATATTGTAACTTATTACTTTTAAAAGACAGTAATAAGTAATATATTACATTTTGGAAGTAACTTGCCCAACACTGGCTGACACACACTCCGCTCTGAATGTGGCCACAGTTTGGTAACAGGTTCGCCCTTACAGCTTTAGATAGTAAACATGTCCTTATGTGTTTGTGCAGCTTGCTCATCTGTGCAGGCAAGAAGTGCAGCTATTCAATCAGCAATGATTCCATGAGGCGCTGAATCACTTCACAAAAATAAATGGAAAAGCACATCCTGTGTGCTGTGAGGTTTGTGATCTGTAATGCTAATGAGTATGGAGTTCTGTACTAACCCCTGCATTTATATGCATGTTATTTATGTGGTCTTTTCAACCTCTGTGTCTAAGTACAACGAATAAACAGTACTTCACTGTGCAGTATTGCATTTTAGAGGATTGTTTATCCTATTCTATTTACATGTATATAGACTCCTGCATTGGTCACTTACAACATTCTACACATTATTTGTATTTTCACATCTAATGTTTATTTCAACTGCATTACTTGCACACTGGTCTAGCAACATAGTCTGCGCCATTTTATTCTACCGTTTCTTCTTGCACTATTTTAAAAATGTTAAGTCTAATTGTTTTATTTCTTATATTGATGTTGCATTGTTTGAGGAGCCTGGGACTTCAGGTCGGCCATATCTCCCCTGTAGCCACTGTGCATATCAAACAGAAGCCCTTTGAATGGAACCAGCAGCCTGGTGGACCCCGCACCAGAAGATGTGGCTGAGCAGCAGCGCCGCGTAGTCCCGGAGGGTCCAGTGGTCGTTGAGCGGGTTGATGGAGGCGGCGAGGGGCTCCAGGATGCAGTACATGACGCTGGACACCAGGCTGCGCACGTACGAGCCCAGGTACAAGTTGGGGTTCTGGACCAGGCTCTTCACCATGTGGAGGAGCCGGTTCAGCTGCTCCAGGTCGTGGCTCACCGACTTCACCTACACACACACACACACACACACACACACACACACACACACACACACACACACACACACACACACACACACACACACACACAACACACACACACACACACACACACACACACACACACACCACACACACACACACACACACACACACACACACACACACACACACACACACACACACTACACAACACCACACACACACACACACACACACACACACACACACACACACACACAACACACACACACACACACACACACACACACACACACACACACACACACCACACACACACACACACACACACACACACACACACACATCACACACACACACACACACACACACACACACATCACACACACACACACACACACACACACACACACACACACACACACACACACACACACACACACCACACACACACCACACACACACACACACACACACACACACACACACACACACACACACACACACACACCACACACACACACTACACACACACCACACACCACACACACACACACACACACACACACAACACACACACACACACACACACACACACACACACTCAACAAACGGATAGCAGTGAGATCACCTAGGAGATGATGGGATGGACCTACCCCACTGATGACGTAAACAAAGTATGGCAGGAGGGCGGCGATCTTGGAGTTGGACTGGAGGTCCAGCAGAGCCACCTGAAACAGGAGAGATGTTTAGCTGGACCAGGGGCCTCACACTTGAGTTCAGGGGCCACATACAGCCATGTTTGATCTTAAGTGTGCCGGCATAATAACCTATAAATAACAACTCCTTTCCTTTGTTTTAGTGCAAAAAGTATATTGTAAAAATGTTCACATTTAATGAACTATATTTTTACAAAACATTAAGAAAATAAGGCAATTCTACAATGATCTGCCCTCAGTTGATAATTGACACATGTGCATTACAACTCACAGCCCACAGGGTCTCTACAGAAACATGTGGTCACCGGGATCTGGAACTGATCAATATCGTCATTTACTTTATGGTCAACAGTCAAGATCTAGAAATGATTGGACATTCATTTCCATCTGAGTCGTAATGCTGACACAAGCATACAGACTACAGGGGGAACTATTAAGGTTCAGTATACCCCCTGCCTAGGACAAAATATAATAAACTTGTGAAAATTGCCGTTAATGTCTTCTTTCTAATTTCCACATTTGGAAAGTCACAATGCGGGCCGGATTGGACCCTCTGGAGGCCTGGTTTTGGCCCACGGTCTTTTGACCCCCCTGAGCTCAACACTACATCAGTGTTCAGCAGAGCTTTACCTTCATGAGGTGGGGGTCCTCGCCCAGGATGGCCCGTGTGATCTGCTGGTAGTACTTCAACAGGTCCTCTGATAGAGTCTGCACCGCTGAGGGAACTGGGACAATTCAACAGTGAGGTCAAACACCTGATGCACAGTAAAGGCCTCAGCTCCCTGGTAGAGAGTAATACAGGGATCAAGCTACAGAAGGCTCCGAATGTAACCCCCCCCCATGTTGTGTTGCTCCTGCCAGTGACTCAGCTCTTTGTTATGTTATATATTTATAATTCACGGATCAACGCCAGGCTCACAACCTCCAAAAGGGTTCTCGATCACTACCTAGTGTTTTGGCATGGGGCAATGTGAACAATGCAGATCATGATCCACGTCACCCTCCAAATGACTTGGAACTCAATGGATCTGAAAACACTGGAATTGATTATAAAGTCTTGCACATGATAGGAGTCGGTCCTCTTTGACGTACTAATCTCTGCATGTTTATAAATCAGGCGCTTTCTTGTACTTCTCTAACATGATGGGTCCCTTCTTCTGGGATATTCATGAGTATTCTGTAACGGGAGGTTTCTTTTATTGCAGGAGCGCAATATCCTATATCATCCAATCCTGTTTTACGTGATCGGGCACAAGAGTGTAATGTTCAGATTGAAACCAAGTGACTTTCCACCAACAGTGATTATAGTGTTGAGAGGAGGCAACATCCCCTACCGTGCGGAGCATGCTACTAAGAAAGGGTCTCCGTCTCACCTGTCCCCTGAGGCTCCAGGTTTCCTTTCCCATCCAGGTAAGACACATTTACTGTCAGGAGAAGAGAACAGGAGAACTGATCAGGAGCACATTCCTCCAGATCAAACATGTAGCATCTGTTCTGTGGGGCTCACCTCGCACCAGGGTCTCCGCACAGCCTTTGGGGATGTTGGTGGCCAGAGCCAGCTCCACCAGGTTGATGTCCCGGTCCTCGATGAAGAAAAGCTCTCCTTCTTTAGCGGAGCGGAAAGGAAGAGCATCCTGGGCGCCGTAGCCACATACAGCCTGATGAACACACAGAGACTCGTGTAAAACTGACCCTGTAGACATTACTGGAGACAGACGTGGTGTGAACAGCATCCTCACCTCCACGTTGCTCCAGCGCAGAGCTCTGTTGAAGTCCTCCACCGTCAGCTTCCTCCTCTTGGCATGTCTCATAAACTGAGAGCTGCTCTGTGTGGCCCACAAAACACATCCACTGCATATCAGACAATGATGTGATACATACTGTATTTGTCGATATGTGTGTATATATGTGTATAACCCACCCATCACCCACCTCCAGAGTATGAAACAAGAATAGCCTTTTAAGCATAAATGTGATGATTGCTTCTGACTCAAAAGCAGTGGAGGCGCCAGGGTATGGCTGGGGTAGGCTACAGCCATACCAAGAAATGGCTTAGCCCCACCTTAGCCCCACCTTGGCCCCACCTTGGCCCCACCATGAACAATGATGTTAAAGTAAGCAAAATAAAGTCCACCAACTCGCGGAGTAAATTGCACAGACAGCAGTTAGTCAGATTGATTTCAGTGATTTGAGTCAAGCAGTGGTGCAAAGTAACTAAATAGATTTACTCAAGTACTGTACTTTTTTTGCTACTTCTACTCCTCTACAGTTCAGAGGTAAATGGTGTACTTCTACTCCACTACAGTTCAGAGGTAAATGGTGTACTTCTACTCCTCTACAGTTCAGAGGTAAATGGTGTACTTCTACTCCTCTACAGTTCAGAGGTAAATGGTGTACTTCTACTCCTCTACAGTTCAGAGGTAAATGGTGTACTTCTACTCCTCTACAGTTCAGAGGTACATGGTGTACTTCTACTCCTCTACAGTTCAGAGGTAAATGGTGTACTTCTACTCCACTACAGTTCAGAGGTACATGGTGTACTTCTACTCCTCTACAGTTCAGAGGTAAATGGTGTACTTCTACTCCACTACAGTTCAGAGGTACATGGTGTACTTCTACTCCTCTACACTTCAGAGGTACATGGTGTACTTCTACTCCTCTACAGTTCAGAGGTACATGGTGTACTTCTACTCCACTACAGTTCAGAGGTACATGGTGTACTTCTACTCCTCTACAGTTCAGAGGTACATGGTGTACTTCTACTCCTCTACAGTTCAGAGGTACATGGTGTACTTCTACTCCTCTACAGTTCAGAGGTACATGGTGTACTTCTACTCCACTACAGTTCAGAGGTACATGGTGTACTTCTACTCCTCTACAGTTCAGAGGTACATGGTGTACTTCTACTCCACTACAGTTCAGAGGTACATGGTGTACTTCTACTCCACTACAGTTCAGAGGTACATGGTGTACTTTTCCTCCACTGCATGTATTTAATACCTTCAGTTACTTCACAGATCTGGATGAATGATGTGAAATCTAATCAAGTGTTGAATCAGACTTTAGTTCCACCTGGAGTAAATCCACCAGCTACCCTGCAGTCTACAAAGCCATTCAGACTAGCTGCACCTTCACCAGCTTTGAGAACACTTTCATGATCAATCATTATAAAACATATCATATATATTATTCTGAAATGGACCAATCTGCACAACGACTACTTTTACTTTTGGTACTATAACTTTATTTCAATGTCAATACTTGTTTTACTTTTACTTGAGTAACATTTGAATGCAGGACTTTTACTTGTAAGTACACACATATTCCTACACTCTGGTACTTTACTCAAGTATAACATAAAAGTACTTCTCCCACATATTTGTTCATATGTGTCAATACTTCATAAACAGCTGATGAGGCTGGTTACAATAATAGCGTGTAAAGATACATTTAGTGTAGGGTATCACATGTTTGCACTGCTGCAGTGATCTGTCCATGCACCCGGGCTGCACCGACCTGAGTCGCCTCCCTCAGCCGGTAACACACATCCTCCGCCAGCAGTGTGGCCACATCGTCGCCGAGCTCCACGCCTGAACTCTCGGCCATGAGTTTGACGGAGTCCCGGGAAACCTCGGCGAAGCGTCGCTCCTCCCGGTCCGCCATGCTCACGGCGACCACTCAGAAACTGAAAGGAAACAGCACCTACGTTAACGTTAAGAGCTACCTTTGGCCGTATATAAGCCCTCTACATTCCTTGGACACGAACAAAAAGCGGAGAGCGACAGGTCTTTTTGGAACCTCCGGGCCTCCGTACAAAAGCACTTCTACAACTAGTGTTAAAAAGTTTAGATTTAGATTATGAACATTGAGTCGTTATTGGTGAATAAGCTATGTCCCGAATTTACTAAAGCACATAACAGATTTGTTGCAGGTATTTACCCTTCATGTACCCGTAATGTATTAATGATATTAGTTCAAACATTGAAAATCACCAAATGTTTTAATGGGCACACAAATGTTGGGGTCTCTTCACATCATGCTCACAACATGAAATCAGGGTTCCATCTATCAGCTGGAACAAACTATTTTATGTGACTATTGTGAATTAGTAAAAGTTAATGTGACACCGATACAACTACACTAGTCCAGTGTGTACATGTCTAACTGCATCATCTGGGTTATATCAGAGTAAAATACAGTGAGGCAACAATCACGTTACTAGCCGGAGCCATAACAGTACCGGCTGTAGCTAGCTACAATCATTCGAGATGCTAATAACTCAAGTTAGCTGTCTACGGATAAAGAAAACGCCATTCAAAATCGTTGGTATTTTAACAATACTTTACCTTCTTATCTAGAACGGCTGAGTATCTGAAGAGGGAACGTTTCACATCAGCGTAGCTATACACCTCAGACTGTACACATTAGCCGCTCCATTAACAGTGTAAAGTTAGAAAGCAAAACATATGTACATCCGTCAGACCCTTCACAATAAGACAAGCCTGGGAGCCCATTCCGTCGGTTTCTGAATAGTGTGACGCATGAGTGTGACGCATAGGGATCACATAACCTAATCTACTACGGACGAGGGTGTACAGCGTCAACGTTGAGGTAATGCATTTCAAACGTTCTTGAATTAACTGAATATATTTGACCTAAGTGTAACATCCGGTTTAATATAGGCAACTTGACTCTGCTTGGGTGCATGTTGACATCTTCCGTATACTAGTGACGCGCTTGGAGTTAAAGGCTTGTGATTGGTTAATTGAAAAGCAGTTAGACAGGCAGCTGGTCCTGTTGAATTGAGGGCTCACATGGGTCAAATGAGAACACGAATATATATATATATATATATATATATATATATAGCACCAGTAAGACTCGCATTTTAACTGTATGAATCTGGCATCTGATGTTAAAAGCTGGGCTTCTGCCTTGCTGTTCTGGTCCCAGGACCAGGACAGCAAGGTCCTCTTGATGTTGGAACCTGGATCCAGGGATGTACAGTATGTGATGAAAGGCAGGAGCAACCATGCAATTTGTTTGTCCACAAGAATCCTAAGAGTAAAATTGTGCTCAGACTTGCATGCCTACATTTCAGGTGCAAAATAATCCCTACTTGTGACAACCATGCTATGAGCATATTCATTTTAACATGTAAAACAGCTTGACCATTTTTTTTTTTTTTAAATGTCCTATACACCTAGCGATGTGCAGGCCATGGTCAGTCAAACTAGAAGGGCTAAATAGGAACATTACTGCCTGAAACATTAGAAGTAGCAGTAAGATTTCCTGTTATTCTACTGATGTATAACTACTCAGTTCTCATACAAAAGAAATACAGCTGCATTTGCATGTGAAAAGGTTGAACATCTGGAAACCATAGAGAAAACCACAACATGAAGGTTAGATTAAAATTAGTTTATTCATGATTCTGAGCTCAGACATCTCATTTACTCAGTTCATTAATAAAGTATTTACAATAGTTTTAAAAAAAATATACATTCATAGCATCAACTTTAGATTTTCCACAGACCACTTGATCTGCAATTAAAAGTTCTTGTCCCATCTAAACTGCTGACACACAAGCTCTCAAGTCAAACAACCTTCATTAAAAAAATATAATACATTCCCCAAGGAAAGGGGAGGATTTAAAAAAATAATAAAAAATGTTTCCATAAGGTTTTAATGGAGCTGTGTTGGTCAGTGCTGATGCTGGATTCTAACTACGACCACTTCCTGTCAGAGCGCCCTGTTTTCCCAGATCTCCTGCACCTTGCTGCTCTCCAGCTGCTGCAGGTGGAGGGCCAGCGGCAGCAGCAGGTCGCTCAGGTGCTGGCTGGAGAAGGTGAAGGCGTTGTGGGCTGTGACCTCTGCAGTGGGGGTGTTGACAGAGGAGGCTGATGGTGGAGAGGAGCAGGTGGAAGGAATGGATGAGCAAGAGGGGAAGAAGGAGGTGGGGGAGTCTAAACCAGGGGATAGCTGGGGGAAGAAGGTCTGCTCGGGGGTCTTGATCTTGTTGGGGAGGCCGTGCTGGAAGCGGCAGCGCGTTCCGTACAGGCAGAACCCGAAGGAGCTGAAGGTGCGGCACAGAGCTCCCCGAGGCTTCCACTCCTTGGCCTGGGGGTGGAGCTGGGGGCTGGAGAAAGATGGCACTGGAGGTGGAGTCTTCTCCACGATGTCGGGAGACTCCAGACCACTGCTGACATCTCCGCTCTCTACATGCAAGAAGTTACAGCGGGTTCCAAAGGGACAGACACCAAAGGAGCGGAAGGTGCGGCAGGCGACGTTCCTGCGGTGGCGCAGGGAGGGCCGTTGCTCGGTGGAGCTGTGGACGAACAGGCAGCGGTTGCCGTAGTAACAGTGGCTGGTGGTGTGGAAGCTGCGGCACAACTCAGTCTTGTACTTTGGGTGGCGGAAGGGCACGTGGAGCTCGTGGAGGCCGTGGGCGAACTGGCAGCACTCGGCGTACTTGCAGAAGCCGTTGGACGAGTAGCTGGTGCAGAGCTCCGTCTTGTAGCGGGTGGAGCACACCCAGGGGATGAGGGGCGGGGAGGAGTCCACCAGGGGGAGCAGGGCCTTAGTCAGGGAGAGGCCTTCTACACCAGAGTCTCCATCAGAATCCTCGCTGGACAGCAGGTTGTCCACCATCTCCTCGTCTTGGTAGGTAGGCAGGAACAGGGCGTCACTACTGGTCTGCAAGAAAGATAAAGAGTGGAGATTGGGTTAGCATGGTATAACCAATACCTGCTCTGTCTACGTACAGGAATCTGTTCCCATGGCTTCTTAAACTTCATGTAGTTGTCGAGACAGTTTGCTAGTGTAGACCATATGGTCCAAGTTCAGGAAACACCTCAATCTGCTGCTCTTTTAGACAACAACATTTCAGTATGGGAAATTACCTCACAATTGAAAACAAAATACAGGCTGTACATGGTTTGAGCCAACAATATCACAATGCAATGGGTACGATGACCCAGAGGCCCAACATCCAATACTCTATAAAGCAGCTAATTAAGGCGGGTAGGCAGGGGTGAAGAAAACAAATATGTTTGATACATCTCTGGTGTTACGTCTGGGCTTGCCTTTGAAGCTCGCCAATTTAGAGTTTCTCTGCATTTCTGTTTTATGTGTTGCTGGCATTTTATAGCCATATTTTAATATATTAGTAGAGGACTTGCTTTTAAAATCAAAACTCTATAGTGTGAAGATTACAGCTCCTCAATGTTTACCCAGCCCAGCAGAATGGAAAAAACACAATATACTGCTCTGTTACCTTACATCTACTTTCATTGAGGCTGCATTGCATGAATATGGTTATTACATCGGTTTATATAAAAAGCCATACACATTCAAATCACAAATAAATGTGTTTTCCATTTGTACCTCTATACTTTTGCTGTGACAATGTAAATGTCCTCTCTGTGGGACTAATAAAGGTATTTTGATTCAAAATGTCACTCAAGTCTACCAACCTAAGCCAAAAGTCTAGACAGCATTGCAATAGTAGCTTGACTTACCTCAAACATGGCTGCAGACGGATGGAGTTGCTCGGAGGATTTGGGAGGTAAACGGCGGCAGAACAGAGCCTCAAACCCGGACTGAGAAACAGAAGGCCTGGGTGTGGTTAGAGGAATGGCACTGGACCTAACACTGCTGGGTTGTTATGGAGTCACAAGCAACGAATGAGTGTTCTCGGTGCGTCTTTTAAACCGGCCTCAGCTCCCGCCTTCCACATCAAATAAGCATCAGGTGTGCTCGAGCTGTACGTCACGAGCCGAGCGACCAATCACGTCCGGGCGCGGGACACGAGCTGATGACCCAGTGATAACGGTAGGCTACATTAATGTCCAGGTATTTTACATTCAATCAATGTATATGCATTTATGGGAAAACACGTGATTTATGACATTGGTCGTCGGTTAATACTTCATATGTTACTGTTCTATGCACGTACTTTCATTTTACTGATTTTCAAAAGTGTGTTTGCTGTCCTTGACAGAGAAATAGCTAATTAGTTTATCACAGGACTCAATCAACATCCTCCACTGTTGAAGGTGAATGCCTCACATTCATTTAGGTTTGTCGAAATGAACACCTCATGCAGTCGGAAGCAGATCAAACAAAGCTTCTAATTAAAAGCCATCTGGTATAACACAGCTGAGTACAGACTCATATTTCCTTTAGCTAGTATTTGTTTAAGCTTTTCTTGATCAGACCCAAAGCAGAAACCCTTTTATATTATAGAAGAAAATTAGTGGAAGGGTGAAATACATCTCTATATCCAATGAACAGTGGTGTAAAGTTACTAAGTACATGTACTCAAGTGTAGAATATTCACATATGGCCTACCTGCACTTACTGGAGCAATTGTATTTTATTCTACATATACTTGTACTCCACTACTTTTGGAAGCAAAGTACATGTATTTAACACTCAGGGCCAGCCCTAGACATTTTGGTGCCCTAGGCGAGATTATGATTTGGTCCCCCACCCCAAGCAATAAATGAAAAATCTCTACAAAAAACCAATACACTACAAAAACTGAAACGTATTGACATGTTGGTTATGTACATAAAGAAGGTTTCAAATGTATTCATTATTGTATGAACATGTTTTAATTGGGGGGTGGACGTCACATCCTCTAGGGGGGTCCGGGAGTTTGCCCCCCGGAAAGATTTGTTTTAACATTTTAAAGTAAAATGCTTCAATCTGGTGCACTTGGAGCAGAATTACTAGAGACTAGATCTAGGGGGTACAACTCCAAAACACCCATATGAAAAAGATCGGTTTACATTTTAATAATCAAATAAGTATGTGAACATAAAAGTAGTGTAAAGACTCCGAGTACTTCTTCCACCACTGATGATGAAGTTGTTGGGGCTTGTTTTCTTCGACAAGAAAACAAGCCCCAACAACTCTTATTGACATCAGCTATAAAAACCTAAAACTATAGGGAGACTCAAATTGAACCAGAATGTTGAACTATAGAGCTGTGAAAAGGTGATAGTGGTCAAATTAAAACATTTATAAAATCAACTGTGTAATGTACAAATACCAATAATTCTCCCAGCTGTTTTAGCTCATTGTTTTGGTTTTTTCTGCAGTCCTTTTTGGAGGACATTTGAGGGTTAACATTTTTACCAAGGGTCTAAATTAAAAATGATTATAGTAATTGTATGTATGGAAACAGTTGATGGTTGTGTATGTTATCTTATCTCTTAGATCATTTCCCATCAAAGCATAATTCCTAATGTTTTGACTTTATATTTAATTCACTCATTTCCATTTTGAAGCAAAAGTAGTCAACTGAATCTCTACCAAAGTCCGTTATGTTGCAATAATGCTACTTTTTAATACCTCCCATTGAGAATTGTTTTCATCTTACACAACAATCCTTAAATGAATTATTCTTTTAATTTGACCTAAAAATAAAGCAGCATTAGATAAGCAATAAGCAAAGTAAGCTAAATCAAGTTGCTTTCCATGAAGGAGTATTTATTAAGACAAAGAAACAGATTAGCATTTGCTATGAACTCTGTAATGGATGTTCAGTAACCTTTTGTAGCGACCCGTGAACACAGTGGAGAAAGAGCCCATGACTGACCACGAAGAAAAAAAAATTCTTTATTTCTTTTCTTATCAAGATACATTAAAGGATACAGAGACATCGGAATAAAAAACACTTGAGAAAAAGTTTCAGTTGTAGCATGTTTGTCTCTCCATCATACAAAAATCAGCACCCAGTCCCTTTTGAATGTCGCCCCCGGTTCAAATGGCCACCCCCCACCCCCAACCACCCTATGAAGGAGAGCAATGTTTCACATGTACAGTAGCCTATTAGAGCCATCTCCACAACAATGGAGCAGAATTACACACTTCAGATGTAAAAAAGTTTAAAATATGCCAGTTTTCCACTTGTCTTTACACAGATTAGTATTTGCTACAAACTCAACACTTCAAATTTATTTTCTTTTTTTGAGAAATATTACAAAGCCCACATTGGGACCAAACTTGCGTATAAAACCAGTGGAAGCCCTCACTGCTGTGGGGATTCACAGGAATTATAATCACCCAATTAACAACTTGCTTTCACTACTCACTCTTTCATAACGGTACAAACAAGGGGAAGAAAAGAAACAAAGGAAAGCACGTCGAGACAGCTGAACATTTCTTTCGCATTGTTATCATACCCAATCACAATCAAAAACACCGTTCTGCATCAAAACATTTACAGAAGAGGATTAAAGGCCTATGAACAAAAAGTTCGGATGAATTCATATCGGAGAAAAGTTTAACTTTGATCTCTTTTTTTTCAGAACTTCACTTTTGGCCCCAATTGTCTTCCGTACATTTACATATCGCTGCTTTTTTCTTTTCCTTTTCTAAAAACAGACTTTCATCAACTGACCAGTAACATAATCGCGTCAGTTTCCTTCAAACCAACCAAACAGTACATTGTCAGAAATGCTGTGGCTTTAATTGACCATGACCCCACGATTAAAAGTGTCAAACTGTCGTCTTTTTTCTGTTCTCTCTTTGCACATTATGGCTTCATTTTGGACCTTTGCAGACTCAAACATAGTACCTCAAAGCCACGTGTCGTCTCATCATGGAAAGTCACACAGTAACTCCAAATCCATGCTGACCACAATCCTTCGATTTCCCCCCATCACTATGATCCCTCCTTTAAGCAATGCCCCCCCCCCCCCTTTGATTCCAGTCAGCCTGTTCTAATGTATTAGATGAGGGCAAGAGAACAGGAGCCAGTGAACTGCTCCCTTCAAACCAGCTAAAAGCTAGAAAAGCATGACGGGAGAATAAAGACAACATTTTGCTCGGTTGAAGAACTACAATTTTTTTGTTGTAATGGCTTCTGTGACGCCTGGAGACGCTACGGAGGGTTTAATAAAAGCAAGACTATTGAGTGAGCACAAAACCAATTTGAGCAAGTCAGGATCAACATGTCAGTATTTTTAAAACAGGATTAAGTTCATGCATTTTTCAGAACCTACATTAAAAATGTGATGACATTGCTTATCATAATAAAATGAATATTTAATTATGGACTATTGTTCTTTCTAGATGAGCAGTGAAAATCTGCATTTTTAAAAATAATGTATGAATAGGATTTTTGTAGCGAGTCAATTTATGATTCAATAAAATGTCCTTTTCAGCCCGTTACTGATATGACATTTAGTCTGCAGACATGTGAGACCCTGGCTCTGTGCTCACTCAGTCATTTGGATGTGCAGATGGGAAGGACCGGTCAGGATCTATTTAGTTAGTTATTCAATTAAACCTTGGTCCTGTTCATTTGTCCCACTCCTGTCATACTGTGCCCCCCCCCCCCCTTATAGGTGCATATATTTACACAAGGATAGAGACGTGGAGGAACAACAAAGTGTGCTTTATCACCATTGTTTCAGGATGAGAAATATCTTGATTTAAATTACACGTTTTAAAAACAGGCGGCATCGAAAAGGGAGCAAAAAGAACTCTGGAGCTGGAATTAAATACTACAAAGCCCAGGGTGTTGTGTGAGTGTGTGTGTTTCAATGAAATGTACAGTCGTATAAGTGCTTGTGTGTGCATGTGTGTGTGTGCATGTGTGTGTGTGTGTGTGTGTGTTTCGGACACATCAACTTTTGGGGAGTAACAGAGGACTAAAGAATAATGACACAGAAAGAGGAAAAGAAAAGACTACTGTATGTGTCCTGTGCTGCCTGTTAAGTGACGGCCTGAGCACAGACCCCCCCCCCCACTCCCACCCGACCCCTGTGTCCTGTTAAAAGACCCCCCCCCCCCCTGTGTGCCCCTTCAGTCCTCCAGGACGATGGGTTCACTGGTGCTGGAGGGGAGCAGCGGCATGACCAGAGAGCGGGGGGGTGGGGGCAGTTTAATCCGGACCATGAGGTGGGGTTTCCTCGCCGCCCGGCGCATCTCGGACTGAGTCAGGTGTTTCCTCAGAGCCCTGGGGGGGGGGGGGGGGGGAGCATAGAATATCAGAAACAAATACATACATTCACTACTTCTGTTCTGACCTTTCACAATAAAAGCCTGTTGGATATTTAAATGCATCACCTTACTTTTTCAGTTATTTCTCACTTTTTTTAACAAATAACTTTTTTATTCAATGTTCCGTTATTCCTTTCATCTTTGGCTACATCGGTTTAGAAAGATGTAGGCAGGTAGTGCAGTCATTCATATAGCCATGAAACTCAGAATCAGAAATCCTTTACGAGTCCCACAGTACACAATATCAGGGCCGTGCACAGGTACGGGCTAATGATGCCCAGGTTAGGGTTAGCCCGTTTCCCTTTTTGGCTGACCTGCCCTTTGGAGAGAGCCAGAGAGCAGTTTTGTTTTCGCTTGTGGACAAATCAACATGATAAGCCCACAATTATTATTGTAGCGTCTCGCTGCGGGAAACACACCTTGTCCGCGCTGTCATCTGCCCCCAGTCACGTGACTTTGTTTACCATCTGACAGCTGGAAGCAAAGGACAGCCCTCCGGCCTCATATGACTCTGGTGATCACACCAAATGCCTGCCTGGCGTTAGAGTATAGGGGACACACCAGGGGGCTTTACTTCCTCTTGACACCGTCGGTTATTTACACAAACACCTAAATATAGCTACTTGTTGTTATTGTGTGTCTTTTCATCTGTAAACTCCCTCACCCTCTTCTCTTGATCGCCCTCTCACGGGAGAACCCTTTACTGTCCCGCTTCATTGTAGGATTTCTGCCATGTCTCCTCTCCACCACTTTAGTTTGACCATCTCTGTTATAAATAAGTAATTAGATACCTTACCGTTACTGCGCTCATAAAGAATGATAAGAATAATGCGTATTGAACTGGTTTCATTCATTAGTGAGTTTAAGGTCATTAGTTAGAGGCCCTATTTTATCAGCATGTCTGCACAGCAGTTACAAAGGTCTAACTACATTCAAACAGAATTCACATTCTTTCTTTAATAGTTACTAACATTAGATATTTTAATGAGGCTGCAAAACATGTGCCTGAATAACGAATTTAGCAGTTGGACATAAAAGTCAGCTGAGTGTCACAGTGCTGTGTTTTATGAACCTTTTACATTAAAAACAAGACACACACACACACACACACACACCACACACACACACACACACACACACCACACACACACACACACCACACACACACACACACACACACACACACACACACACACACACACACACCACACACACACACACCATCACACACACACACACACACACACACACACACACACACACACACACACACACACACACACACACACCCACACACACACACACACACACACACACACACAGTGTGCAATTTACGCTTTATATATTTTTTCTATTTATTTACAATCTGTAAACAGTACCAGCTTCTTTAATTTAAGAAGGTCACTGTTAAAAAAGAACAAAATATAGCTACTTAGGTTTTTACCATGGTGTACTTATTCTTATTCAATATGTAAGTCTAATCTCGTCACTTTATCTGCACTACACGTCTGCTGTTGTAACACCGGAAACGTCCCCGTTGACAAATAAAGGAATTTGGATTCTGATACCTTACTACCATGCAATCTTTATTGAAGAGGTTATAGGATGTAAAAAGGTTGAGACGTACCTGGTGTCCTTGGTAGCCACGAACACCACAGGGTTGGGGGCTTCTCCCTGGCTGACCTTCTGCCTCTTGATGACCGACTGCGAGGTGGTCCTCATACCTGAAGTGTACGGCCTCCCATTGGCTGGGTAGGGCACGCCTGCAGCCTGTGAACCAGTGAAAGACCAAACGGTGAATAAAGCCTGTTGTTTGACTGAATAATGACCTCTGACAGAGCAAGCTGTGGGGTCCTCATGGTTAGCCTGCTAACTGTGAAGCTACAAGAGGCGACTCCGTTTCATTCTGAGGTGATCGCACTTTTACATCTTCATTCCAGCTTTTCCATGAATGCATTAAGTTTACACAAGTACCTGAAAAAAAAGAAAGGAAAAATGACGTGGAAGGGTGTTATGGGTAATAGTGCTTGTCTATCGAATCCGTCATTTACCACCTTCCCATTTATTCTGTATTTAAGTGTCAATTTGAATTTGCATAAAGCTGAGGTCTAGGCTACTTTGTGCAAACCAGGGGCATCCAATCGACCCCCTCCTTCAGTACACCGCTGGAAAATGTTTTTGTAGTATAACAGAAAGTTCCATAACAAGTTGATTGAATTTGTGAAAGGAGGCGGGTTTGAGACAAAGCCACTACAGGTGAGTGTAAAACACACGGTGTGTGTGGTGCGTTTATTTGTGCGTTACACTTACGCTTTCAAAGCCTCTCTTTCCCAGCAGGCTTTGTCCCACGCGGGGCGTGCTGGCCTGGTTCCTGTTGATGGGGGTGGGGGGGCCTCTGGACGCCTTCAGTTTCAGAGGAGCTGTGATGGCTGCGGGGAAACAAGAACACTTAACAACCCGTGGTGGTGGTGGGGGGGGATCAGACCACAGGACCCGCTCTTACCTAAATCCTTCACGATGTTGGCCAGGGACGGTCGAGGGATCACCTTCGTCTTTACGGGGGTCTTCGTGGCTTTGGGCAGCCTGGTTATACCTGAACACACACATCATTCATTTTAACACATGTGCAATGTGGTTTAGATTCAACTCTGCTAATTGACAAAGTTACAAGAAGGAATACCACAACATAAATACATATTTGTGATACTAACTGTACAAACTTAATGTTATCTTTTTATTAGCTCCAAAAAGTTTACAGGACAAATTGTATAATACATGTATGATGGTAGCCAGAGGTGTAAAGTAACTAAGTACATTTACTCAAGTACTGGACCATAGTAACACTTTGAGGGACTTGTACTTTACTTGAGTATTTCAATTTGTTGCTACTTCTACCCCACTAAAATGTAAAAGTGAATAATGTTTATCTAATATTTTGAGCTACTTTGGATGAATGATGGTAAATCTAATCAAGTGTTGAATCAGACTTTAGTTCCACCTGGAGTAAATCCACCAGCTACCCTGCAGTCTACAAAGCCATTCAGACTAGCTGCACCTTCACCAGCTTTGAGAACACTTTAAAGATCAATCATTATAAAACATATCATAGATATTATTCTGAAATGGACCAATCTGCACAACGACTACTTTTACTGTCTTTCACTATATTTTGATGAGAATACTTTCCTACTTTCACTTGAGGAACATTTTGAATGCAGGACTTGTACTGTAACAGAGTATTCCTACACTCTGGTACTTCTACTTTTACTCAATTACAAGATCTGAGTACTTCTACTTTTACTCAATTACAAGATCTGAGTACTTCTACTTTTACTCAAGTACAAGATCTGAGTACTTAGATCTTGTACTTGAGTAAAGGTAGGAGTACTTCTACTTTTACTCAATTACAAGATCTGAGTACTTCTACTTTTACTCAAGTACAAGACCTGAGTACTTCTACTTTTACTCAAGTACAAGAACTGAGTACTTCTACTTTTACTCAAGTACAAGATCTGAGTACTTCTACTGTTACTCAAGTACAAGATCTGAGTACTTCTACTTTTACTCAAGTACAAGATCTGAGTACTTCTACTTTTACTCAAGTACAAGAACTGAGTACTTGTACTTTTACTCGAGAACAAGACCTGAGTACTTCTACTTTTACTCAAGAACAAGACCTGAGTACTTCTACTTTTACTCAAGTACAAGATCTGAGTACTTCTACTGTTACTCAAGTACAAGATCTGAGTACTTCTACTTTTACTCAAGTACAAGATCTGAGTACTTCTACTGTTACTCAAGTACAAGATCTGCGTACTTCTACTTTTACTCAAGTACAAGAACTGAGTACTTGTACTTTTACTCAAGAACAAGATCTGAGTACTTGTACTTTTACTTAAGTACAAGACCTGAGTACTTTTACTCAAGTACAAGATCTGAGTACTTCTACTTTTACTCAAGAACAAGATCTGAGTACTTCCACTGTTACTCAAGTACAAGATCCGAGTACTTCTACTTTTACTCAAGTACAAGATCTGAGTACTTCTACTTTTACTCAAGAACAAGATCTGAGTACTTCTACTTTTACTCAAGTACAAGATCTGAGTACTTCTACTTTTACTCAAGTACAAGATCTGAGTACTTCTACTTTTACTCAAGAACAAGATCTGAGTACTTCTACTGTTACTCAAGTACAAGATCTGAGTACTTCTACTGTTACTCAAGTACAAGATCTGAGTACTTCCACCACCTCTGATGTTCGCACATAAATAATGTTTAACGTCATTAATAACGTGTGTGTGTATGTGTGTGTTTACGTACACTCAGCCTTGACGGCGTTGGCGTTGATGGAGGCGTAGGGTCTGCGTGCGGCCCTCCGCGGCTGCAGGATGTCCTCACACACCCGCCGGGCGATGCGGGTCAGCTTGGTGGTCTGCAGGATGAACGTCTGCCGGTTCTTGGCCAGCAGCTTGGCCCGCCCCTCGTTGCGAGTAAACGGCGATAAGCCCTGCACCTCCTGGCGGGTCATGTGACCACGGGGGCCGGTCTCCTGGGCGGGAGGGAGCAAACCATAAGGACGCAACTCAAGAGGTCCATTCTTGAAGACAATGTGTCAACAGCCATGTCTTCCTCATAACTCACTAACATGGTAACAGTTTGATTGACATCTTCTCTGCTGTTGACTGAAATGTTAAATGGTACTCACAGAGCCAGTTCTAGCAGCGCCCTCTAGCTGTGTAGGGGTCTTCAGGCCTCCGTACTTCTTCCAGTAGATCCAGCAGGAGGCGCACAGTCTGCACTGCATGTTGGGAGGCCCCCAGGCATACCACTGAGGAGACTGGGCCGCTGGTGGGAGGAAGGACCAAAGTTAGGAGAGGGCGTCTAAACGGGCTGCTGCTACTACTTTATAAAAGAACCAAAAGTCAAAGACAGCAGGCTCCCAGGGTTTGATTTCTACATTTGCTTTTACATCTTTTGAGAGTGTATTGGTTTAAAGATGGAGTCTTGAATGAGACGAGAGTCTGCAGGGTCGCTGTTTGGGCCATAAAAGCACACAGGCTTTGTCAATACAGACGAAAGATAGGAATTTAATTCCTCATCTTATCCTTTTTATTCAAATTGTTATTTGTCTTTTTCCACAGAAATGTTTAACACCAGGAACTTACTGTAATGTTAATGTGGCTGGTTTGATTCAAACGTTTTGCTAACAGGCGGTCATTTATGATTATCATTTGTTTCTGGTCTCTCATACATGGTCACATAGTTTAGCTATACTACAGTGGATATGATGCGCCTTGGTGACCCTTACTGACTTTCCTGTTGTGGCAATTCTGGCCTGAGAGAGTTTATGAGCAGCGGTTGCATATCCTTCAAACGCAGCCGTCAGCGTCACAGGCACAAATGGCTCTTCAGCCCTGACAGCGCTCCACGGTGATACAGGCTCAAATTCCTCAATCAAAAGTCAGTAAATATGAATGCCTTGATGATGTCCTTATTTATAAAGCCTGTTAATGCAGATGATAGTTAACCGGATCATTTCAAGCTATAGTTTTGATATCAGTCCTGAAACCCAGGTATTATATTAGCTTAGATTTTTGACCAGTGCTGTGATACAAACAATACATTCTGGTGTAATTGGTCCTCTTAAAACTCATGGACTCCCCATAAACCCCCCCTCAGTGTGTACTTACTGTGGCAGCTCTCACAGCTGAGTCCTTTCTGGAAGCCAGGGGCCCCGTTCATGCCGGGCTTGCTGCCGGGGGCCATGATCTGGTTTGGGTTGGGCTTGGTGCTGGTGAGTGGGGGAGAGCACAGAGAGGAAAGGGAGTTATTCTCACAGCAGTTCTAACTTCAAGTAAGTCCTCAGTGTAGCAGTTTCAGGGACACTCACTAGGTGGGGATGTACACCTGCTTCAGCTTGCTGTCTGCCTCTGCTGCCTTTAGTCGTTTCTGAAAATCAAAAAGAAAATGTGTTTGTTTTTGGTTTGGCTGCTTTTTTCCAAACAGTGGCTTTTGATACGGTGTGGCTTCCTGTAGACCTACCTGCTGGATGTAGCGGTCGGTAGTCTTCCACATGTAGTAGAACTGGACCACACTTGCTAGAGACTTCCAGGGAAGCTGAGGGAGAGGACAAAAACAGGGTGGTTACATTTCATATAGGGTTCCACATAAATAGGTACACAATACTTGTAATTCATGTATTAATTAATTATGTGTATACAGGATATATGCAGGAATCCTGAAGTCAAATGTAAAACCCTTTAAGACCTTTTTTAAGACCCTTTCCATACATTTTAAGACCTCATCGCAACTTCGAGTTCTAACCGGTTACATTGGCGACACACTTTACCTCACATTTACTATATTGATTGTAAGATAGCACAACTAAACAGAGTGCAGACAGACTACTGAAGCTTCCTCTCCACATGAACTTCAACCTCTCTGTGAAGGTCAGGTTTAATGCAGCATGCTGCTTTGTTGCTTCTGTACTCTGTGCTCTTTCATTCCAGCAGAACTCCTCAGAAACCATTAGAAACCATTAGAACTCCTCAGAAACCATTAGAAACCAGTATTTGACCAATAAACAAAACAATTGACAAAACTTCAGCGGGGTAATGCCATAGGAGCTCCCTCACAAATACCCTCCTATAGAACTCAAATAGAACTCCTCAGAAACCATTAGAAACCAGCAGAACTCCTCAGAAACCATTAGAAACCAGTATTTGACCAATAAACAAAACAATTGACAAAACTTCAGCGGGGTAATGCCATAGGAGCTCCCTCACAAATACCCAGGGGTTCAATTGGGCTGGGGCTGTCCGGGGCTAAGCCGGCACATAGGACGATGCTCTGACGTCATCACCCTCACACATTTGTCATATGTTTACAAAAAACGATATATATGTTAAGACTTTTCTCGTTCTTAATATAGACTATATTTAGGGTCGATATGTGCTGACCTTACTTTAAAATAGCAGATCTCTGTGAGCGGATATAGTTTGGCTTAGACCCCGGCCCCACGAGGACGCATACAGTAAAACGCAAACGCGTACAGAGCGGAGCAAGGCAACGAAACCTAAAATAAGATGCAGCATTTTATGGCACGCTATGCATGGGGCCACCTTGAGGGGGTTTCCCGACATGTTGTTTTAGTAAATTAAAGGGTGTTTCATGTTGTCGTTTCTGTGGACCTTCTTAATACCTTGGAAAATGCTGTTTAATACTTTTTAATAGCCTTAATTTTCGCTAAACTGATTTATCAACTTTTAATACTTTTTAAGACCCCGCGGACCCCCTGGTATAGCACTTTTCAAACACCAGGGTTGCGGTCGGATAATCCAAAAATCAGCTCCTAACGTCTAACCCTATCGTCTATCCCTTGACCTCTGAGTGAAAGGTCACGGGGTTAAGGGATAGTGGATAGGAGAATTCAAAAGGACTTAGGAGAAGAGACTGCAGTACTTTAGAGAATCGACTGCACTTTCACTATCCGACGTGTTTATGATGCGCCAGCGGACGTCCTGAATGTGCGTCTGCTGCTGTGGGGAAACTATGGAAACTACAGTTTTCTATACAGCGGACTACAACATGGATGTTCAATAAGAACGAGGGCCTACTGTAAACTCATCTAGAGACTCTGCACCGTGCTCTGATGCTGTTGCTTTAGGCTTTATGAACGTGGACAACAGAGAAACAGATTCTTCATGACCAAAGTGAAACTTCTGCTCGTCACCCTCTCCCTCCGGTCCACATTAATACAAAGGATCCCAATACGTATGATTGTATGAACTATGAAAATATCTTAAAATCAATACAGATGTATTTATTATAAACGTTAGTCCCTAACATCTATCACTGTGTATATCACCATTCAAACATCTTTTAAAAGTTGAACAAACCCCACACAGCTCAGTTAAATGTTGACTCTATTTGATCATTTCAGTAAAAACTAACGTTCATATTTCTCTCTTTGATTATAATACTGATGAACGTTCAAAACAAAGCACTTTGGCAACTTACCACATACGTTTTAAAATGCTTAATAAGCGCCGTAACTTTCATGATATCATTTCTCCGTCATAATCGATTGTTTCCGTGAACGGCCGACTGTTACGGCAAATGCTGTGGCTGCAATGCATTGTGGGGCAGCATTTTCTCCTCTCCTTTCGGTTAGGGAGGTCCAGTGGTTCCTAAGCTAAAGGAGGTTAAAAAGGAAGTTTGAAACCTCCCTTCCTTTCATTTAGAGCAGGGGTTCCCAAAGTTTTCAGCCCGCGACCCCCAAAATAACAGTGCCAGAGACTGGCGACCCCCTGTTAACGGGGGGGGGGGGGGGGGAAATGTCCACAATGGAGCGAGTTTAAGTTTCACTTTCGATTGCATGATATAGCCCAGCGCAACACCTTCGTCAAACATGTTGCCACTTGTTTGTACCATTCTCAGGCGATTTGTAATCTGTTCTAGGATTTCAAGAAGCATAGAGAACTTCTATATGGATGTATTTTATGAACATTTATCCTTGCTGAAAGTAGATTTTGATGTTTTAGGCGTGAGATAGAGAATATTATCTAATGCATCCAATGAAGCATCGCATGAAGTCTGTTGAAGATCAGAGGCTGTTGTTGGGGCTGCATACACGGTTTTTTATCTTTGTTTTGTAGGCAGACCATGCAGGCCAATGGTCACCAAGGTTCATGTTTTAATAGCATTTTTACAAAATAAGCCCAGGCAAGCCTAACATGTGAAGATGGCTTAGACCTCAGAGAGTTCAACTTGGGCCTGCGAACATAGTTTTACTGTATTTTGTTTTGAAAATCCACAGCGGAGGTTTGTGTCGTACTACATGCGGTGTATTTTGCATATCACTCAGCAGCCAGCGATCTGTGAGTCTGTTGGACATAAACTCCGGAACAAATGTAGTCTACATTTCATAAGAGGTGTAAAACTTGTGAGCATTTTAAATCGCATTTGAATGAAATGCTTATATAATCTGAAGTTATTTGTATTGTCGATTTATTGTGTGAACGAGGCGATGTAGAGAAGGTTAAGCTGTCATTATTAGGCTGCTATGTTCTGTTGGAGTGAGCAGGCCTATTGTTTTTGGATATGTGTGGAGTCAGGTGGTCCGTGAGTGTCTTTTTATTGGTGAAGTGTCCTTGGTATGAAAAAGTTTGAGAAACACTGCGCTAGTGGATTGTCAAAGGGGGAGCCTCGCTGCGGGGAAATTATACAGATGGCTAGTCCGCCCCTGAAAAATGTCTATGCACACGTTATTATTAATAATAATAATAAATAAATTGATACAAAAAAAAAAAATTGAATTTTTATTTTGTAATCATCTCGCGACCCCCACATTCAAACGGCTCTTATCATGGCTGCCACTGAGGGACTTCCGGGTCATTTCACTCCGTTAGGAAGGTTCCTAAGCTAAATGGACTATTCCACTTCAGCCCAGGTGTAGCTCAAAATGCTTTCACAACATGGCACACATCACAACTGAAAACAGAGAACAAGAAATGTTGTTGCTATAAATAAATAATAAAGATTAAAGGACCAAAGGGGATGTTGCTAATGAAAAGCTAATCCAAAAAGAAGTGGTTTAAAAATGTCCACTGTTACATAATATACTGTAAGAGAACAAAGAGAGCTTACAAAGTCCTGGCGGATATCGTTGAAGTCTTTGCCGTATTTCTCAAGAGCCTCCTCGAACAGCATGGCCTCGGAGGCGCTCCACTCCTCCATCTCGTCGCGGCACAGCACCGGCCCCCCCTGAGGGACCAGCGTGGACATGGCTTTGGCCAGGTCGTAGCTGTTCTTCTGCAGCGTGTCCATGGCGTGGAACTGAGGGCGGAGAGACAGGGGTGGAGCATTAGAGAGGCATCACCACAGACATCAGGCTTCATGATATTTGACCACTAGAAGCATTTCATGCCATTGCTCCCAAGACTAGTTTTCTAGGAAGGTAATAAATAATTGAACCCATATCCCTCTATTTTAGGAATTAGGAACTTTTAGCTGAAAAATGGTGCCGATAAAGAAGCACCAGCAATAAACATTTCACATTGTAGGCTCCAGGATGTAAGGAGCTGTTTTCTTGTATCACCTGTATTTCTCGCTGAAGACTGAAGTTATATAACAATAGTTATAACATAGTATATTTCATTTTGTTGTGCTGCTGAGCCCTCGGCAAAAGAGTAGCTTATAATTCAGGATGTGACTTGTTGATATTGTACTTCCAATACAATTGTACAAATAAGAAAATGTTATGTAGCATATTAAGTACGAGTGTAGGGCTTTTGAAATGCTGGTTGGTATTGGGAACCTTGCTCTGAACATTAACACAGTAAAAGCAACACCACTGTTGGGCACTGACAACAAACTATACAAGATTCCTGCCATCTGAATTCATTCATTCTAATGTCAAATCTTCACAAACAGTAAACAAAAACATATGAATGACTCGTGTTGGCCTAATGGATCCTAGCTGTTCTGTGGATGGTTCTGTGGAGTGAGTGTCCTCACCAGTGTGATGTCTCTGGAGGCTGCCGCGGCGCTCATGTGGAGGCTGGGCTGCCGGATGGAGCTGCTGCAGTCCAGGGCCCGAGCAAAGGTCCCCACAGCTCTGAAAATAAATCATACCGATTAATAAGGTTTGCCCATTCATCTAATGTTATTTTATTATTTTCAAATGTCCTACAAATATGAAAACAACATTATGGAGATAACACAATTATTGTACCACATTCCATTTCCCAAGGACGCCAGAGTCCTCCCTGTAATTGTACAGGTGGCTTGAATGTTACAACATTACGACAAAAAGCAGGAGTAGTAGTAGTTCATGTGTGTATAAGATGTTATCAGTCCATCACCCAGCCTTTCCTTTACTTCCGTTATCACTCAATTACTTGCCGGATTTGGTTGAATAGAATTCAACCAAATGATGCATTTATGTGTTGGGGTTTTCAGCAGGTTGTGCCAGTGTAATCTATTTTATTCATTATGTTAACATTATTCATTTGAATGTGAATATATATCATTTATATACTATTCTATTTATTTAGATGTATTTGTTAAATGTTTTCCCTAGTTGAAGTTTAAACAAAGTTCAAGAAAGTCCACTGTGAAATAGGCAATTCAAATAAATAAGTAAATGAATGTGGGCTCTGTGAGTTATCGTGTAAAACACTGCTGACCTTAATATTGACCCATTAAATCAGAATTAGGATGTTTGCCATAGCCAAACTCTCTTTCTGTTCACTAACACTGATGTGTGTGTTATACATCTCTGATAGGGAAATATTAGTGCTGTTCATAAGGAGATGAGTATGCTGCTGAATGTTCCATTAATGAACACTAGAGGGAGTGTTTGGCTCATGAGCAGTTGTATGGGCAGCAGGAGGATTCCCTCCAAAACCAAACTAACTAAAGGCTTCCTTTAAACAAAAGACATCTGTGCTGCACCTCTAAAGACTAGTGTAGTACTATCAGTGCACTCTAATAGTGTCATGTAATATCTGTTTACAAATGGTGCATAACCCCTGAATTGAATTCATCAGTGATATTATTCTGCCCTCAGTCAATACACTTTAACTATCCTATAGTCCAAACAATATTCTTATTTCCCTAGGAGATTATCAAACTGGTTGCCAATTCACACATCCCTCTACGAAATCTGTTCTGTGGATGGTAGAGTCAGATGTCGGCATGGCAACAGTGTTGAGTGATGAAGATGCAACTGAGTGACAGATGGATGGGGAGTGTTACCTCGCCACCACCAGGAACTGGTCGATCTGGGGGTCTTTGAGCTGGTTGTTGGTGTCCCACACCTTGGTCTCCAGCTTCTCCTGGATGCGGGTGTCTGCTTCCCCTGAGACCAGAGGGAACTTCGTTTTAGTTTCAGGTGGAATCAGGTCATGTAGCGACTGAACATATTTCCTCCCCGGTATCCCTAACTTTAGCTGCTGCTCACCCTCTGCCAGCTTGTCGGGGATCTCTGCCTGGTACTTGGAGCCCACTCGGATCTCGCCCTGGTCTGCCAGGAGGGTCTTCTGGTTGGGGTCGAACACCAACGAGTAGAAGAAACAGTCCTGGGTGGAGCACACAGAAACACATTACAGCTATTTTCAAATGTTCCAATTGACTGTTTGTATCTGTGAGAACTGATAATGAAGTCTAATGGCGCATTTCCACTGCACGGCTTAGTGCTGTATAGTTAGGCCTTGGTAGGCCAGGCTCACTTTATGCTGCGTTTCCATTACAGTTTAGTAGCTGGGGCAGTAACTATAGTAACGCAGTGTAGGCGGAGCCGTGACTTTATCTTCAATGTGAAACACAAAACCAACATCAGCTGTTAGCTGTTAGCACTCAGAGCTCACAGCTCCTCATATCATTCAGAAACTAGACACAAGTGAAACAAGTATAGGATATATGCAGGAATCCTGAAGTCAAATGTAAAACCCTTTAAGACCTTTTTTAAAACCCTTTCCATACATTTTAAGACCTCATCGCAACTTCGAGTTCTAACCGGTTACATTGGCGACACACTTTACCTCACATTTACTATATTGATTGTAAGATAGCACAACTAAACAGAGTGCAGACAGACTACTGAAGCTTCCTCTCCACATGAACTTCAACCTCTCTGTGAAGGTCAGGTTTAATGCAGCATGCTGCTTTGTTGCTTCTGTACTCTGTGCTCTTTCATTCCAGCAGAACTCCTCAGAAACCATTAGAAACCAGTAGAACTCCTCAGAAACCATTAGAAACCAGTATTTGACCAATAAACAAAACAATTGACAAAACTTTGAACTATGAAATATATTAAATGTTGGTGAGCTTCAGCGGGGTAATGCCATATAGGAGCTCCCTCACAAATACCCAGGGGTTCAATTGGGCTGGGGCTGTCCGGGGCTAAGCCGGCACATAGGACGATGCTCTGACGTCATCACCCTCACACATTTGTCATATGTTTACAAAAAACGATATATATGTTAAGACTTTTCTCGTTCTTAATATAGACTATATTTAGGGTCGATATGTGCTGACCTTACTTTAAAATAGCAGATCTCTGTGAGCGGATATAGTTTGGCTTAGACCCCGGCCCCACGAGGACGCATACAGTAAAACGCAAACGCAAACGAGTCTTCCGTTCACACGCATTTGATTCATTAACGTGTCCGTTCACACGAGACCGCTGGAAATGCTGGAAACGCTGTAGTACATATGCCAGGCCTGTAAGTGGCGCTGCTGCCGCCACAAAATACACCAACAGCAGCGAAGAAGACCCCGGAGCATGGTTGTCATGGTTGCCCTTCTGTTTATTCTCCGCGGTGGACGGCGTGTTCTCCTGCTGTATATCTCTCAGGTAGTCCACCAGCAGATAAAGCTTGTGACGGCATAATTACAAGCGGAGAACGGAGTAACTTGACGTCACAGCAGGCATAACAACAGCCGGTGTTTCTCGTGAGGGTTTTTCCCGGGAAACAAACACAATACACACAAACGCAAAAATACACAAACACACACACGTACACGTACACACACACGTGAGCTTCCCCCAGACCAGTAATCCAAACGAAAATATCTTCCCTCCGTAGTATTTCGATCATTTGCTCTGCTAATCAATCACATCGATGGATTCCAGAGATGACTCCGTAACAGACAGTGGGCACCACATAACAGCCAATCAGAATGAGAATATGTTTCACATGTGACGTATTCAAATTGCGAGTGATTGAGTGACAGATGAAGGTTCCTTAGGAGAAAAAGTTTGAGAAGAAAAAGTTTGAGAGTGGCGCTCGGAAAAGGAAATTGTTGAGGGAAAAGGATTTTCGAGACAAGCAGCTATTACAAAACATGCCGAAGCTTACAGGTTATTTTAAACTTGTCGGCCAGGATGAGGAGGAAGGACAGATGAGTTCTGTACCGAGCGGCAGCGGTGCCAGCCGCGGGGCCTCGGAGCCAAGTAGGCCGTCTGGTTCTGATAGGGATGGAGTAGCGGGAGAGGAAAAACAGACAGGAGGGAGGGAGGGGAGGAGATGGAGAGGACGACGAGGACTTGCTACGTGGAGGGGACTAGGGGGCCCCAGGGCCTGATGGCAGGTTAAGGCGGGCTTGTGTATGGGGCCACCTTGAGGGGGTTTCCCGACATGTTTCAGTAAATTAAAGGGTGTTTCATGTTGTCATTGCTGTGGACCTTCTTAATACCTTGTAAAATGCCGTTTAATACTTTTTAATAGCCTTAATTTTCGCTAAATTGATTTATCAACTTTTAATACTTTTTAAGACCCCGTTTTATCAATAAGGTATTTAGTTTTTCCCTTCAGTTATGCTAAAGTCTTTTATTGCACTTCAAAAGTTACATTTGAATTGTTTGGCACTGACTTTTCCTCATTGATGTTTTATGTTTTACTTAGTTATGTTTTACCCTCCTTTTCATGTTTATTGATGTTCACTGCTAGTGCTACCTCAGAAAGTTAATTTTTATACTGAGAAACTGCCTTGAAGCCAAATCAAAATGTTGAATTGTTCATTCAGGGATTCATTTCAGAAATAAAACCAGCTTGAAATGCTGTTTAGGTCTGTTACTCCTTTTTGTTTTAGTTTCTGTTACCTTGTAGGTGCTTGTACTGTTAAGTAACTTGAAAAATAACCATAATAACCGACATGAAAAAATATCGTGATAATATATTTTTATAATAATATAATAATATATGATAATATATTTTTCAATATCACCCACCCCTACCCTGAAGTACAAACCACAGACTGCCTGTGTCATGGAGAATACAGTCGCTGCTTTATTTATGTCTGTAGGCCGTTGTTGTGAGTGCAGTGTGCGAAAAAGTACACGTCCCACCGTCCGGGACGTGTTATTTACAATATCGGACAAGTAGATCTTTCAATTGACTTGTCCGGCGGACAAGTGACGTTTTTCGCCCTGATTTATTGACAAATTATTGATACATTCACTTCACAAAAGGCAGAACTCATTCGCAAATTGTACGTGTCCGCCATTGTTCGTTTAGAAGTGTTAGTTTCGGTTCTGCTTGTCGATTCCTAAGGAAATGCATCTCGGCGCAGACGGGGGCGGGGCGGGGCGGGAAGTGTAGCACAGTGGCAGGGCTGGGAAGCAAAACTCGGTTCCGAGTAGGAACAAATAACAATTGTCCGGTACCGGGATTAATAAGAGTTGTGAGGACAGGAGGCGAGGCCGAGCCCCGCGGACTGCAGCTCTCTCTCTCTATGCTCCGTATCAGCTGATCGCTGCACGGTGCAGCTCAGCGTCTCTCTCTCTCTCTACTCACAGCGGATCCGCTGCCCGTTTAACAGCCTCATCTTTGTCAAACTTTCTTATGTTCTTTCTCTAACACATAATGAATGTTATTAAGCGTTTTAGCTCCTATGTTGTTAATATTGACCGCCATCTCCTTTATGTAGTGAAGCAGCCTCCCTGTCTGTGTCCTCGCGCTGTCCTCACATCCCCGGACCCCCAGACTCGGAGGAGCACAGGGATGTCAGTATTGTTTATGAAGCAGGGTATAGAAAGTACATTATTGAAATGAAAATACTATTTATTTACTTTTACAAACAGTGAGCAGCTGGGCAGCTGCAGCATGTGTATTGCAGGACATGTGTAAGCGTCTTTGAGTTGTAGAAAAGCGCTAGGCCTAGGCTACACATCTAATGTGTCATTATTAGTATTAGGTTATGTCCTATGTGTTGGAGATGTGTGGTTGGACTCTGTCTCACACGCAGGTTGCAGTGTAACATCAGAGGAGACTGGGCCAACTGTACATTCTCAAACTGCACCACTTAGAACTAAGTAAACAATGCAGAGATTATTTTTATATAATTGTATTCAATAACCGTAAGAAATTAAACAGTATGAAGTGATTTGTAAATAGGAATACAGATTTGACTTAATGTTTTCATAAATATATTTTTCTCCCAGTTTGTCATGGGACTTATTTTTACCCTCTCATAGAACCGGAATCGAGAACCAAAAATAACCGGAATTGAAAAGCAGAACCGGAATCGTTCAAATCCAAACGATACCCAACCCTATGTGTGATGCAGTAAAATCTTACCGCTCACTTACGTTAGCGGTGTCGTAAAAACCGTGGGAAAATGTAAAATACGATGACAAAGAAGAAGATTCCAGTGGCCCCAATTTTTGTCCATTCTGGACAAGTGAAACATTTATTCGGACAAGTAAATTGCCAAACTCACTTGGACATGGACAAGTACTCCCTAAAAACTTTTTCTCACACTGGGGTGTGGACGGTCGGAGCATATTCTGCGGTAGCTTAGCCGATCTCCATTCAGAAAACATGCATTTTAAAAGGTGTTTCTCTGCTGTCTGTCTGCAGACTTGTCAAAGCATTAACTCATGGTTTTCACTAACCAGTATCAGTATGTTGTTACTTCGGCATCATTTTGAAACGTGTATTACAATTAAATCACGGTCAAATATGTTCATCTTATTGTAGTCCCCTTGCCAGCGATCCTCTCTGACCATTCAGCAGTCGAGAGTGTTTACGTCACTAGTTTAGCATATTCAGCCCGGTTGTTGGCCCGGTAAGAACCTGGATTTTGGAGGGTCAGAAAAAAGGTGAAAAAGTAACCCTGAGCCGGAACTACCCCTAGTGGAAAAGCAAAAGAAAACGGGCCGGGTTTGGCACGGCACGCTTAAACCGGGCTACGCCCTGCAGTGGAAATGCGCCATAACTCTTTACAGAGTTTAAACGTGTGTTGCTTAACGATGACATTTAAAAATGTAGATATTTACTTATATACTTACAGATTTATTATCACAATTTATGTCTTTCAATATTTATTTTTTTCAGCAGTTAAAAGGCAATACGAAAACATTAAGGACAAAACCACAAAACATAGTAAGACCCACAGAACAAAAACAGACTAGGACATTTAAAAAATAAAGTATGTGTATGTAAATAATTGAGGGTCGTACCTCTTTGTCCAGGTATCCTGCCAACACGTCTGTTTCATTCAGCAGGGTGACGTTACATTTCCCCCTGTGGAGATAAAGAGGAGCATTCAGAGACCAAATGATCTAAGACACAAATACACAGATTCTGTATAGCTTCAAAGTAAAAAAAAGTTGATATCATTTTTACACAATTTTCTGTTTACAAACAATCAAGAATAAGCGCACAGCAGGGGATTCAAAACTCGTTTCCATTATGTCATGGTGGCTTCACTGGATCATGACATTTAGTATTTAAATATGAAATGATTGGTTTATTTATTTCTAGAGGCCACTTTACAAACAAGAATGAGCCAATGAGCAAGAAGTGTTTTCGACTTGTGAAAAGAGTTAATACCCGTTCCCTGGAGTGGCGCTCAACACTTCATCATGAACGTTAGTGAGACGGCCAATGCTGTTGTGTTAATCTGCATCGTTTGCTTATTAAACGTATATACGTTTTTCTTCATTTCAATATTATAACAACTTTTTTTCTGATTAAAAGGCAGATTCAGGAAACTTCAGAGCCCATAGTGCAAAATAACATTTGATCCATATGTAACTATCATAAATACAGAAAGCCTGATCATAAGTAATACTATGGACATGTGTTGCTGGTACAGCTGTTTTTGGTTTAAGATAACAGTGGTGTTAGGAAGACGAGGTGACAGTCATTGGATGTCTATTTATATGCCTAGAGGACTAAGTCTTATATTTTGTTACCTGTGCCTATCTGTTACTATAGTATGACTTGAACATCTATTCAATAAGAGCTGAACAGGATGCTCTCAACTTTCTAAAAAGAAAGTTTTCTCTGCAGAGAGAGGACCTAACACTGCCATAACAGCTGGGAATGTCCTGCAGTTAGGAGCAGATAGTAGGTTCCTTCTAACTGTGCATGGCAGGTGTCTGGATTCAGTCTGACTGCAGCTCTGTCGGTAACTCCTGTTGGTGAACACGTACCGTATGTGAGTAGCAGGTAGAGATTCAAACTGTCGGGACAGGAAGAGTTCTCTGTGTTTGAGCTGGTGCTTCTGTTGTTCAGACGGCGTCGGCTGCTTCGACTCCTCCTCAAACTCTCCTGCAACACACAAACATAATGCACCGTCACAAACTGAGAAGTGTGTGTGGGAGAGAAACTCCTTCTGGAGGGATTTTATCCTTTGCAGACCATTTACATGCACTTAACCTATAGAACACACTACAGGAGAGGCAATAGGGCCTCTTTAAGAACCAAAAAACAGCCATGTGTTTAAACAAAACAAAAATGAAGGGGCTGCATCATGTGCAAGAAAGACCAAACATGATCGATGCAGTCCAGTTTAAGATATAGATTCATGATTTCGAAAGTTTAATTAAGGTGTATTAACTCCAAATCTAGACTTTAGGACTCTGGAAATAGTAACAATAACAAAAAAATTACTCTACACAAACAATTGCAAGATAAGAGTTGGATGATGTGGCAATATATTGCACAAGATAACAAATGTGTCTACCGTTAAAGATTCATTTTGACAAGAATACGGAAGTTTAGGTTTCAAAGCAGTCCTGCCGAGCTTATACCTCAAGCTGCTATGCATATAGACACTTTGATGTAATGCCCCTTTATGTTTTGATCCAAGTTAATATCTTACTTTGCTTTTATTGCACTTGCTTCCTATTGCAGCATTAACGATTGTATTCATCCTCTGTTAAGCACTTTATAAGAGTTCAAAGGTGGCAAATTATCCGGTAAAAAGAAAAGAGGTTCTGTGTACTCGGTCTTAAATTGAGACTCATTTGAGAAATAGAGACATTTTAAGCTCTGTAATTGATCTTTGCCACCCAATACAATGCAGAGGCCTAGAGACATGGTTATTAATGGACTTACTGTAAAAACAATAAGACTTTCACATGATCAAACCCATGTGACACCCACAAAATGAAGCCATAGGCAGCTGTGTGTGTGTGTGTGTGTGTGTGTGTGTGTGTGTGTGTGTGTGTGTGTGTGTGTGTGTTTGGCCACTAGATTGCGCATTCCTAATTTCAGGCGGGTGAGTAATTTGTTGCAAGCTCGAGGGGAGGGACTATATCGCTCCATCTCCGTGGACTCCGCCCCTGCACTCAGCCACAGGAAACCCTGTCAGTGAGGGCAAGAGAGAGACACTGGAGAGATAGTGAGCGAGAGGGACGTTACCTTAAGCCACACCCTTTTTCTGTTAACCTCTCAACCCTCCCCCTCCTCCTCCTGTCCGGCTAGTCCCTGCCAGACAAAGTAGGAAACCCTGTGTACCAAACCTGAGGCGCCCATCCCCCCCCCAACATGTATCCCCAACTCCCTTCACACACACACAAATAAGAAGCCACACACACACAGCGACATATTCTTAAAACACACGCAGCATTACACTCCTAAAGACAAACACACAGATTTTCTTGGCTCTGACAAAGACACAAGGCAAGTCAGAATTAACCCGTTGCACGCTGTGGCCCTCGGGGACAGATCAAGGGCCTTTTGTTCTCCACAAAGAATTAGTGTGTGTGTGTGTGTGTGGAATGACGAGGAAGAGGAGGGAGGCAGTGATGAAAAAAGTGAGCTAGATAAAAAAAAGGTTTAGCATATGAGCAGCAGCAGAGGAGCTGGTACACTTCTTCATGACCGTTACATCACAACAGGCAACAGACACACTGTCTGTGTGTGTGTGTGTGTGTGTGTGTGCACGCATGCGTGTGTTGGATTGACTATATTAACATTTTATTAAGCAGACAAGGGTTAGCCTGGATGGGTAGAATCTGAATTTTGGAAACAACCCACACAAGACTGGGGCTGTGTGGCCGTGAAAGATTTTCTTTTCAATAAAGAAATGTCTTTCAATTAACTTTAATATATTGTTAAATGGGTAACACCATTTCTCTAATTCCCCTCCTAGACTCCTATCCTGTGTGGCGCTTTTCTTTTCACACACACACACACACACACACACACACACACACACACACACACACACACACACACACACACACACACACACACACACACACACACACACACACACACACACACACACACACACACACACACACACACACACACACACACACACACACACACACACACACACACACACACACACACACACATTTTCGCAAGTCAACATGTCCGTCAAAGTTTAAATCTTCCGGACAAAATGAGAAAAGTGCCGGTCAAAGGTCTTCTTTGTTATTTATTGTGCTTTAAAACAAGTTGAGATGATTCGATATTAAACAAACTAATCATAGTAGATTAACTACATTGTTCAAAAGTGAACAGTAACTTATAATAACACGGGAATAATAAATGGAGCGCTCTCTCTCTCTCCTGACAGCCCGTCAGTATCATGCAGCTGGCGGATCAGTACTGAGTGACCCGACAGTGAAACTAAACTTATCTATAACTAGTTACGGTACTTTGAGAGGTAAATAAAATAGCTACGTGTGATTTTCTAACCTGAAGTGTGTGTTTTGTTCAGCTCACCGCTGCAGGTGATCATGCAGAGCTGCGTGTCGACTCGTCAGCAGCAGCTGATCTCTCTCTCCCGTCAGATTAGACTTCACTCGCGTTTATGTCCATATCGATCAGGTCCAGCTAGTTCTAGCTAATGATATGACTACCTGCTTATTAAAAGACACCTACACAATAAGCGTCGCTATGCAACCGGGTGAGGCCACAAAGTATAGTGCAGCATTATGCATTAGTTTACATGCCCACCGGAACCCCGAGGCATTACCAACAGATCATCGCACAATCAACCCATCCAGGACATCTCTTTCTCCACGTGTTAGACATTAGAATGGACTATTCTTGTCTGTCACATACTCTTCTTGTCTGTCACATAAGTTGCGCGACTGAAGCGCTATTGCGCTAAAGGGAAATAGATTTTGACCGGAGAGATTTAGATTTGCCGGTCTTCAGCATATTTTACCGGTCATAGTCCGGTAATTACCGGCTAACGGGAACTCTGACACACACACACCTACACACTGTACCCCACACACACCTACACACACTGTACCACACACACACTGTACCCCACACACACCTACACACTGTACCACACACACCGTACCACACACTGTACTCCACACACACCTACACACTGTACCCCACACATCTACACAGTGTACCCCACACACACTGTACCCCCCACACACACACCTACACACTGTACAACACACACCGTACCCCACACACACCTACACACTGTACAACACGCACCTACACACTGTACCCCACATGCACCTACACACTGTACCCCACACGCACTGTACCCCACACGCACCTACACACTGTACCACACACCTACACACTGTACCACACACCTACACACTGTACCACACACACCTACACACTGTACCCCCTACACACTGTACCCCACACATCTACACAGTGTACCCCACACACACACCTACACATTGTACCCCCCACACACACCGTACAACACGCACCTACACACTGTACAACACACACCTACACACTGTACCCCACACACACCTACACACTGTACAACACGCACCTACACACTGTACCCCACATGCACCTACACACTGTACCCCACACGCACCTACACACTGTACCCCACGCACACACCTACACACTGTACCCCACACGCACCTACACACTGTACCCCACACGCACCTACACACTGTACCACACACGCACCTACACACTGTACCACACACACACCTACACACTGTACCCCACACGCACCTACACACTGTACCACACACACACCTACACACGGTACCACACACACCTACAGCTCCTAAAGCATAATCAGGCTACAGCCGTTGTGTATTTTATTTTGTGAAGCACTAAATGGTTTAGAAAAATATCGACTCTTTGTTTGTAGATATCTACTAAACTACAGCAAAGAGAGTAGGCCTGTTATACTGAGTGATATATATTGTACACACTGCTCTGCTTTCTGCACGGACCTCACAGCTGTTCTCTCTGGAAACATCAGGTAGCGATGAGAGCAGTTACTAAAATAATATCCAGGGGATGCATGCAGAGCTGTGATTGGCTGAGATAAGTCCGTCCGTGCGTCACGACTCTTTGAAACATCTCTGTTGCCGGAAATGCATCCGCAGAGGAGCCGTCAGTGTATCCTCGGTTAGAGCTCCTCCAGAGAGCCTCCTCGATGCTCGATGCTCGGTCCTCGAAGTGCATTTAGAGAAATGAGATGTCCTTCAACATGGCGCGCTGAAAACCATTTCCGGGTCACTACCGGAGGACTGAGGATTCAAGGAGTCGAGGAGGGGAAATTAGAGAAATAAGAAAGGCCCAATGATGATTAAGCCTATAGCTCACTGATAAAGTTTTTTTGCATTTGCAGATGTGCAGATAGCCCTGGTTATTTGGATTTACAGTACAATTAATTAATAAAAAAAAATACCTTTTTTATAACTCCAAATGAAAAACAAAAATGTAAGGTACGTTCTTAGGCCAACCCATAAGTAGCACCGCAGGGGTCCCTCGATACAATCCAAATGGGATTTCCCCACCTATCCCCCTGTCTAACGAAAAACTCGTTAAAAAAAACCACTGACTTTGAGACAAGGGAACCAGAAGTTGCGTACTCGTTTCAGGGTTTTAGGACTCGTTCCTACATCATTCTATACATAGTGCTGTATTAAAAATTGCACTACATTAAAAGAAAAGTTGACAAAACACTGTCAATGTTCAAGAGTCTGATAATTATGGAATCAGAGTTCTTCCCTTTGATGTGACCAGAGCCTTCCTCATCATGCTACCATCTTTGGTTGGCTGGGATGCCTAGATTTGCGATATGGCAGCATTGCAAAAGCTGCATCTGTGCAAACAGTATCGCCAAATAACTAACCGTGGACACATTTCTAACAACACACGGTGCAGGACGTAATACCGTACAACCCTAGGACCCTATTGCATTTACTGAGAAGCTGATTGTAAAAAGGCATTTCGATGGCTTTTAGGTTTTTGAACTCATAGAACTGTTACTGGACTTTTTGTATCCTTTTTCATGTCAAGTTAAACCAAGTAATAAGACTGAAGATGCTCTCAGTTATTAGATATGGAGAGAAGGAAAAGTAAACGATTATCAAGGATTCAAGGAACCGGGGCATTTTGTATTCTTGGAGACTTCATGCTTTGCATTATTAAAAAATCTGCATAGAAAGAGGGACAAACACCATACATGTGGCAGTTAAGTTAATTTTGTGCGGTTGTGGTTCATCCATGTCACTGCATCACCTGTAAAATCTAATCAGGCAAAGCCATGTTTGGAAGCATGGTGCCTTAAAAACCTTCAAAAGATTGCAAGATGCCAGCGGACCGAAGACATGATGAAATTGCCATCATTGCATTCAGTCGCATCTCAGACTTGTCCACACATGATCAGTGAACGAATACTAGCATCTGTGTGTGGAGCCATGTGTGTGCGGTGCCAAGTAGATGAAAAAAGAAAAGCGGCTTTAATGCATCCATTTTGAGGTGTGCGTGTGTGGATGTCTTTGTCTGGAGCACTGCGGCCCAGGAAGAGGGAGGGGTGTGTGTGTGTGTGTGGGGGGGGGGGGGGGGGGGGGGGGTTGGTGTCGGGGTAATGAGTGAATGTGATCAGGCTTCAGTAGTCTGCATTCCATTATCACCAGCCCACCACCTCCTTGGCTCTCTGATCACACACAAGACAGAGGCTGGGCTCCGAGGTGTTGCACCAGCAGCAACATCCTGACACAATACTCCTGACAATTATAGTTAGATATTATTTTAATTAGCAGTGGTATGTTTCACCAAGGAAATTACTGCAGGAATATTTTACTCCCTTAAAATGTGATTATATGGTTCCCAACATCCTTGAATTGAGCTTGAAAAATGTTATATTGAATAAATGTATGTGACATATATAAATAACAGCTGTTTACTAGCGAATTTAGAATTAGAATCACAATACTGGATCCCAGGGGGAAATTGGAATCTGTTAAAGTCGCTCCATTTAAGAATGAAATTAGACCAAAATACTTATACAAGCATCACCAAGTTCAGTGTGGGAGAGAAACTCCCTCTGGAGGAACTCAGGGATTTTAGCCTTTGCATGCACAAAACATATATAACCCACTATAGGAAAGGGAGAGCCCCCAAAAGCATAATAGGGCCCCTTTAATATATTACAACAATAAATATGTACAAATATTACAATTTATGCAAACACCTTATTTTTCACAGGATTTGTATTCCAAATAGTGGAGATCCTGATTCAAAATGATTGAATCATTTATAGTGAAGGTCTAATGGAGAGTTGCTCTACAACAGCACAAGGAGGAAGTGAACACCAAGACCACTGGCACTCTGTGCACCCCCCCCTCCCTGCAGGGAGTCCCCTTTATCCCAAGCCTTTCCCTGCCAGCCTACGAGAGGGCGCGGGCCAGATTAAGATCCGGAGGCAGGCGCTGACAACATGTTTGTCAACTGATCTTCTGATGCTAAAATGTAAAGTGCTTTTATCGACTAAAACTAGATTAATATTTGAATGCCTTTCTTTGACAAAGATGTGACTCGTGTACTAAAATTGGATAAGGCTGACTAGGGCTGCACGATATATATCGTGTCGTGACGATAATCGCGATATGCGCGATATTCACATCACGTGGACGTCCGATCTTTTTTTTTTTTTGGACTTCAGATATTAAGTAGGCAAATTAACTCAAACACGTCATGTGACAATTATTTTGCTGCTTGCTACAAAAGGAAAACTTGCGCGGCTCTCATGTCAGGGGGACTTGAGTGAGTGACAGCGAACCACCAATCACAATCAAATCTCCATTGCATAATGGACTAGGACAATATTCAAATTGCAGGAAATGCAATATTTGTTGAAGGCTAAAATAAAAAATGTTAAAATACCATTTGGAATAAAGAAATAGTATTGTTCTATCAATTGGTACAGATCTAAATCAATACAAATAAAAAAATAACACGATTATCATTATACATTTGTCAATGATGATATGTTTATTATAAATAAAACTGATCAATGCCACCAATACTGTGAATCATATCGCAATATCTAAATGTGTTGTTCAAACCTTGCAGGATTAGGCAGGACCATTATTTTTTGGACTCCTGCAATATTAACATTGCAGGAGTTGCAAAGTTGGTAAAGGTTAAAATTGTGAAAATATTATTCTGAATTGATTAAACATAGACTTCATTAAAAGAAAAACATGTTTGGTACATTTTTATTGCATTTTTGAAAATAATAATGGGAATGTTTTAAAAAAGGGTCATCCCCTGTTTTATCGCAAATCATCATCAAGAAGTTATTTTTTCCAAACACAACTGTTCAGAAAACGATGACTTCTCCAAACCAGCCTACAGCAAAGCCTTACACAGAAAGTGGAGGTGTGACTTTAACCCTAGAAGGAGGCCTCGGAGCAGTTTACAACATAAGAGCTGAAGAGCTGAAGAGCTGCTCGGAACAGGGGTGCTGGGAGGAGGCGGGGCTCCGTGGTTAGTACTCACGTGCATTGCTGTCAGCCAGAGTGTTGAGGTTGCCTGAGATGTCTCGCCTCCTGAACAGACAAACCACCTTCGCTTCCACGTTCCCATTGGCTGTCTGTAAGGGGAGAGTTAGTGGTTACAAGCTGGCTTCATGATACAGCACCGGTTTGAATACTCATGTTATAAATTCTGTTAAAAGTGTGAGCCTTTGTACTAGGGCTGTGCATCTTCACTGGTCTCACAATTCGATTATCCTGTCAACGATTTGAGCAATGTGTTGCATTCTCAAGTTTCTATAACTGCACATGGCTACTTTTTCATCAATGAATACAAGCTTTTGGTTCTGGGACTTGTTTAGCATGTTTTGGTGGATAAAACAGGCTGCTCTGTGTTTTGTGTCGCTGTAACTTCTGTTCATTGACCTCTGTCACTGACCAATTCGACTTGCTCGTGATTTCCGCCTGTCCACCATATTTGCGCTAGCCCTGGTTTCCCACAATTGAATGCGACGTTGCTACCAGGAAGTTATTTTGAACTATAGAACTTTATTGTCAAGCCCTCAGTTTTTCCATTAAGGAATCAACCTTGATGTTTATCTGCCTTGTTATAATGTATTGATATCATTATTCAATACAAAAGAAAAGAAAAAAGGTTATTGTCCAGCCGCAGCCAGAAACTAAAGCGGCAACGTCACTACGCTATGATCAATTATGTTCCGTCACTGCATTGATGCAGAATCGTCCGCATTGCAATGCATCTTAGAAACGATTAACACCCCTACTTTGTACCGACGACCTATTTTCCTGTGTCTTAAACAATGTTGACCAAATTCTGTTTTGTTTTTCAATTCTGATTCTTGGAATCTTTTTAGAGCGTGCCAGGAATAAAATGCAGGTAAAAGCCACTTTAATAATCAAAAGCTGTACACTGCCACAGGGTGTTTTGCTCATGGTATCTATACCAACCACACACTTATCACAATCAACAATTCGTGCAGGTAGCAAAGTATGTTTTCTCCCCTGACACGTGAAGACAACTGTGTTGCACTTAGTGGCTTAGTGTTGCTTTTTTCGCTAACCAGAGAGGCTTACAATGTGAGCAGCAACAGCTTTCTGAAACCACTGTCACCAATTGTATTGAGTGCTTAGACTAAAATATGGGGCTACATAAAAAAAGCGATTTTTGTTTGTGGATCACTTTCAAAATATTCGGGGTGGACAATGAAAGTTATAGGTTTGTATTATGTTTTTTTACTTTTTAATTCATTGTTGTACATACATGTCCTTTGTTCAAAATAGAATTTTTTTTTACAAATAGTATACATGAATAACACCAACTCAGTGTTTTTTTTAAATTTTCAACAGCAGGTAAAGTCTGTACAACCTAAAGGTTTAAATAGTCTGGTCAATACTTTCATTGAACTGACTTCAACTGGAAGCCTTCAGCATTGGGTGTCCACTGTCCAGCCTGTGATTGGGAACCTAACTTCTGCCTGCTGTTTGAGTTTCTGCTCTCTTCTGCTTGTGTCATCAGGTTTCCTCACACAAGCCAGTGTAGATGACAGCATGGCCTTGATGTTGTGTGATGTAGCTTCGTGGAGCTCAAACTAATAAAAAACACTTCCACAATGCTGAAGTTGTTTCCTTTTATAGAACCCATTTCTCCACAGTTTGCAACACTTTACTCAATTGTAAAAAGCGCAAAGATGTGGATGCGATTTCTAAAATAACCTGACTTTTCCCTACCATTACAAGCATTTGGGAATATTGGAACCTCAAGCTATTGAACAGAATATAAAAACAGTGCTATATTTTCCTATGTTATACTCTCATCACTCACTGTGTCGGTGTTCCACGGAGTCCGCCTCCAGACACTTTTCTACTGCTAGCCAAGGCGCTAAATATTAGGGCTGCCCTCGACTAAAGATTTTTCTAGACGACCAATAGTCGTCAATTTAGGCGATTAGTTGAATAATCATCGCACGTTTATGATACATTATGATTATAAATATATATATTCTTTTTCATTCTTTTGTCCCCTCCCATATGGTTTTTGTTTCAAAGGCTGGTAAAGAGCGTTATTATAACAGCATGGTACATTGTGCTTCACATCAAATATAAAATAACACTGAACCTTTGAAATATAAATGAAATGTAGAGAGCGCATGAGAGTCAGAGCGCACGGACGCAGCGGTGTAAACAGCAGAAGCTCCAGTAAGGATTCTTATTGTGTGTGTGAACAAGCAGCGAGGACACACGGAACAGTTGGTTCTAGTTTCTATTATTCAAATCTGAACAACCCAATAAATACTACAGAGGAAATGGAAACACTGAAAATATGAGCCTCTGCAAAAATCCCTCCGCGCATTACGCCATCGTCATGAAATGAAAGCTTTATCTTTTTCTGAGGTCAGAATGAATCTTATAGGTCTATATATATATATATATATATATGTCGATACAAAGCTAGGCTGCTGCCTGACTCACTGCTGCTGCTTTCCTCAGAGTCTGAGAAAGCAACACACGTTGTCGGGATAATTAAGCTCCGTGTTTTGTTATGAAGCTGGCATTCAGGAAGCTGCGCTCTGATCGTGTGGATATGGAGGAGACTTTTTACCATCATAGTTTGCATGTCCTTTACTCGCTCACAAGGATCCACACTTTGCATTTCCTGCCCGACCAAATTAACTTAAAGACCAGGCTCCGCTCTGAATGAATTCTGTTTTCCTGCTGACGCGTCATAGCACATGCAGCGCACGGAGCTTTTTATATAACTTTCTTTTTTTTCAACTAATGAAAAATTGCTCGATTTAGACTTTATTAGTCGACTAGTGATAGTCAATAGTCTATTAGTGGGCAGCCCTACTAAATATCTTCCGGAGCTCAACATAAAACTAACGTGCTTCAGCACCACTGCTGGAATAAATCCTATGGGAACACTGTATTATCCTGAGGGCTATGATATAGTGGTAGCACTTCGGTTGGAAAGATGATGAGGGGATCATTGTCCCTGCGGAGGGCTGTGATCTTAAAGGTGACCTATCATGCTATATTTAAATGATATAGTGTATGACCATACCTATATAAGGTATATTTATACATTTTATTTTTCAAAATACCAAACAGATCATTTTTTAGCCATGCCTCGTTTCGCTCATTTTCGCTTTATTCCAAACCTGCCTATGAAAATTCTGAGCAGCAGCTGACCACGCCCCCAGCAGAAGAGCCGGCGAGAGTCACGTTACCATGCTTGCTGTGATTACGAGTGTGGAATACACATGTCATCTCAGAGCAATGCATGTGTTCAAGCATATTATCAATTTGATCCAGAAACTGAAGCAGCGGAGGTTTTGGTGGAGATGCAAACATCTCGGTTGCAGCAGGACGTTTCTGAATGGTTAGTTGACAAGCTGTTGTCCCTATTTATTTTTACTCTGTTACGATGCTTGCTACTTATTCCATTCATATTTTGGCTAATTAGCAAGAATGCAATGTGTACAGTTTGTAACTTAGAGTTTGTAACGCAAACACAGTGATACATATATATATTTATAAAGGGAGACATTAATATTTTCAGCATATATACAATGACCTCATTGCGTTTAATAGTTTACAGTCCTTTTCTTCCAACATCGTGCAACAACCGTTGGAAAGTTCAATAACTTAGGGTGATAAAAAGTATAACTCCAACACCTCAGTTGTCAGCATTATGTGTTTCATGCGTTTTAAAAGCTCAGTTATTGACTTCTTTCTAAAGGGGTACATGTGCAACTTGCGCCACGATGCCTTCTGAACCAGAGCATGTGCTGCATGGAGATACCACACGTAACATTAGCTTCACTAAGTTGTCTGTTTAGAGAATACATTTTTCACATGTCATTCAATATATGTTTATCACACTAGGTGTAAAGACGGATGCAGGAACATGAGGACTCTGTAACCTGTGTGGTGGACCATCCTGGATTTGGTTTTGACTGAAATTGTAAAACGAATGCTAATATTGTTCATGGAAATAAATACTGGTGTATATGGCTTTATGCAATCTTTCATTCTGTCATTGTACATGTACTATTATATACTACACAGCAATGGCATAACACACCCATGTGTACGACAACAAGTCCACACACAACCTTATGCTTTTGAAATCAGAATATTCTTTACCCATCCAAACATGAATAATCACGACACACTTGATATCAACTCGGAACTTTATTGTCAAAATCAACGGTTATTTGAATCAGGATCAGAGTGGTGATTCCGGCCTGCGTTGTCCTCTGATCCGTGAAATGTCTATGTTGGGTTCAGACAGCAGCCAAATTGAACCGTGTGGCATACCCGGCGATGACCTCCTCCCTGTCAGGTTGCTCATAATGGTGCAGGGTCCACAAAGACTTGGTCGAAGATGAGGTCCATCAAGTTGGCCACGTAGCCTGTGCAAGGTTAAAAAAAGCACAACAAAAAAAGTGGTTTAGATTAGTATGCATGTCGTCAACAACAACATACCAGGGCTTTAGCTCCGTTTTACTCGTGGTGTGTGTCCCCTCGCATACATACATACATACATACATACAGTGTTGTATCCTAACACACCCCCATTTATATTCATGTGCGCAAACAAGTAAACATGCAAAAGCTTTTCCATATAACGCTGCAAAAAACGGCATGTCTCATTAGCTTAGCGTAGCTTACAGATCGATGATATATGATCGTTCTTACAGACTACAATCACAAAAGCTTTTACATAACGCTGGAAAAAACGGCACTTACCTCCAGAAGATTACGTTTGTTATTATAACTTACTCAATATGATTTTTTAGAGGATACAAAATACTAATACATAGGAGAATAAATACTTGTGTTATCGGCTAGGCTAGGCGTGGCTTTACAGCCTTCACACAGATCGCCATTACGGCAGTCTGAACATGTTCGCAAATGCCTGATAATTAAAATAAAAGACAAAGCAAAGACTGCGGAGCGTACAAAATAAAATGTTACAAGAACATATAAACACCTAACCGATTACTAGTTGGGGTTGAGGCGACATTGATACGGCGAAGCTACATGCTACATGCTACATACTACAAGCTAGAGATAGCTTTATCAGGAAAAACACCGCTAAATAAAAACTTACAGCTTCAGAATTGGATGTGTCCTCACTGGCCTGGTCCCGGATGGTTGGTATTGATCCCGGGTGTAGCATTAGTTTGGAGGCATATCCGTGTTGGACTTGAGAGAAGTTCATAAACATGTCCGTGGTAAAATGTTTGGAACACACACACAGAAATCTGCCGGGGTCTTCTGGCACATGTCCCTTGAAAATGAAGTCTAGCCACAGATTATTCTCTTTTTGCACTGATGGCATTGCATGCAGTCCCCTGTTCCGAGTCTTGCAGCCAACAACAGCACAACGTTTAACTGGCTTAGACATCCTAGCAAGAGCAGGCAGAAACACAGATGTGACTGGGGTTGATTTAGCCTGCCGATAGCCTATATGCGAATGAGAGGTTTGGCAATGCACGTGGCCGTGGCTCATTCCCCTGATAGGTGGAGAGTTGACCAATAAGCGGAGTACGTCTTTGTGACGTAGAAAAGTGTCGGAATGTGGATCCATTTTTTTCAGATCCGTTGCAGCCCCTTTTTTAGAGATTTGGCGAAGGAGGAAAATAGAGAGGGTTGTGTTTTCTGACACTTGGCGAGTTCCCTGGAACACCGGGGACACATAATCATGTATAAAAGACGTACAAAGGTGCATTTTGCATGATAGGTGCCCTTTAAGAGGAGAGAAGCATGGACAGACAGAGCTTCCATCCACAGTCCAGCGGTCCTCTCTCTAGCTTACTATCCATTCATTGTGCTGAGCAGCCATTAGCACTCAGGACGCTGCAGTCCTCCTGGTGCTCAGCACAGCCCCTTCAATGTAAGTGTGTTACATAAATGAGCTTAATCCTTTGACTGGGAAACGAGCCTGTGTCATATGCTGCTGCTGTTACATAAGTGGCTCCTGTAACAGTGTCCTGTGACTACAGTAGCTAAGCTTTAGGATGAGAAGTGTGTCGGAAAGACAATAACAAATGAAAAGGATGTTGATTCAAACCATATTAGAGTCCTGATGTACCAATCTTAACATTGTATGAAACACAGCCTGGTAAGGGTATACGAAAGGACAGAACCCTGTGCAGCATTACAGAAAAAAACCCTGAAATGAATCATGAGGCTAAAAGAAGAAAGAGATAACCAACCTTATTGAGCTCTTCTATTCTACGGATCAGGTAAGGGTTGCTGGAGGAGTTCTCGAAGTACACGTAATCTGGAAAAGACAGAAATAAAAAGGTTAGACTCAGGAAAATATGCTAGTCGAAATCAGCGTCAGATTTGGCAGTAAACAGTTGAGGCTTTCCAGTGAGTAGACTGACTTCATGATACATCAGTGTGAGAAAAAGTTTTTAGAGAGTACTTGTCCATGGACAAGTGAGTTTGGCAATTTACTTGTCCGAATACATTTTTCACTTGTCCAGAATGGACAAAAATTGGGGCCACTGGAATCTTCTTCTTCGTATTTTACATTTTCCCACGGTTTTTACGACACCGCCAACGTAAGTGAGCGGTAAGATTTTACTGCATCACACAAAGGGTTGGGTATCGTTTGGATTTGAACGATTCCGGTTCTGCTTTTCGATTCCGGTTATTTTGGTTCTCGATTCTGGTTCTTTGAGAGGGTAAAAATAAGTCCCATGACAAACTGGGAGAAAAATATATTTCTGAAAACATTAAATCAAATCTGTATTCCTATTTACAAATCACTTCATACCGTTTAATTTCTTACGGTTATTGAATACAATTGGGTCATTCTACAGAAAAGGTGGAAGTGCTGTCACTTACTTTTGCAGACACCAAAATACATGACGTTGACCTAATACTCACATTCATTATATATGTTGAATAAATAGAGATTGTCTTTGCAATGGTACTAAATAAAAAATGGTTTTATACGTAAATTGCAATTTACTTAAAATGCCAAGTTCAAGGAACTGCCTTGTCACTTTGATCATACATGGAAGTGGAGCCTATAGTTTTAATTAAAAAGATAAATAAATCTAATTTAGATAACATTACAAGCATTAAATATAACACTGAAATGGTAAAAAAAAACGGAAATTATTATTAATAATATCAAATAAATGTCAGTCACCCAAAATTACGTCATTGGTGTTACTGCTACACAAAAAGCTTTTATTTTGAAATAATGTACTGTCTCTGAAGTGCCTCCTGTAACAAGAGATCATTTGAGGCAGTGCAGTGGACAAAGACATAAGGAAAGTCAGATACTTCTACTTTGTTTGTTAAAGGTGTCATTTTATCTTCAAATTGTACATGCGTCTTTCAAGTCTGTCATTAGTGTTACTCATTGCATAGCCCTAGGGGTGAACATTTGAATGGGAAAATGTATTGTATTGAAGAGTTAAACCAGTTTGATATTGACTGAAGCCACATTTGGTCTGACACATTGCAGCCATTTTGTTAAAATGGTAGTGTTTTCCTGGTAACACGTAACACCAGTGACATTCCTATACAAATAAGCTTTGTATAAAGTATAAAAATAATAAAAAAAATAAAAATACTTTAAGCTCTACTTGTTGTGGATTCATCAAGTTAAGAGTTAGTTATTGCTATTTAACAGGTTTTAGATGTTTTTAGAAGGAATATATTTCAGCAGATTTGTATCACCCAGATTTCACCTTTTCTGTAGAATGACCCAATTATATAAAAATAATCTCTGCATTGTTTACTTAGTTCTAAGTGGTGCAGTTTGAGAATGTACAATTGGCCCAGTCTCCTCTGATGTTACACTGCAACCTGCCTGTGAGACAGAGCCCAACCACACATGTCCAACACATAGGACATAACCTAATAATAATAATAATGACACATATTAGGCTATAGGCCTAGCGCTTTTCTACAACTCAAAGACGCTTGCACGCTTACACATGTCCTGCAATACACATGCTGCAGCTGCCCAGCTGCTTACTGTTTGTAAAAGTAAATAAATAGTATTTTCATTTCAATAATGTACTTTCTATAACCTGCTTCATAAACAATACTGACATCCCTGTGCTCCTCCGAGTCTGGGGGTCCGGGGATGTGAGGACAGCGCGAGGACACAGACAGGGAGGCTGCTTCACTTCATAAAGGAAATGGCGGTCAATATTAACAACATAGGAGTTAAAAGGCTTAATAACCTTCATTATGTGTTAGAGAAAAAACATAAGAAAGTTTGACAAAGATGAGGCTGTTAAACGGGCAGCGGATCTGCTGTGAGTAGAAAGAGAGAGAGACGCTGAGCTGCACCGTGCAGCGATCAGCTGATACGGAGCATATGAGAGAGCTGCAGTCCGCGGGGCTCGGCCTCGCCTCCTGTCCTCACAACTCTTATTAATCCCGGTACCGGACAATTGTTATTTGTTCCTAATCGGAATCGAGTTTTGTTTCCCAACCCTGCCACTGTGCTACACTTCCTGCTCCGCCCCGCCCCCTTCTATCTGTACAGAAAGCGGCGAGATGCATTTCCTTAGGAATCGACAAGCAGAACCGAAACTAACACTTCTAAATGAACAATAGTGGACACGTACAATTTGCGAATGAGTTCTGCCTTTTGTAAACTGAATGTATCAATCATTTGTCAATAAATCAGGGCGAAAAACGTCACTTGTCCGCCGGACAAGTCAATTGAAAGATCTACTTGTCCGATATTGTAAATGACCCCCCCCCCCCCCGCCGGCGGGAGAAAAAAAAAAAAAAACAGACAAATGGAATTCCGTTGTTTTAACCTGACCATCTGACCAGGTCAAACCTGATCAGTTTGACCTGTCATCACAACGACGTGGCCTTGAAGTGAAGTTAGCCGGCTGTGCTGCGTCTTTCTCTGTGGGCACTTCTTTGGCATGCTTCGCACTCAAATGCGAACGAATTGTTGATGTTGAGCTGTGGTAGACCAAAGTCTTTTCGCAGAGCTGGCATCTTACTTCATTTGCACTTGTCAGTTCGAAGTAGTTCCACAAGGAACTCTTCTTTGAAAGTGCCGCTTTGTTCATCTTTAGTTGTGTTGTTCTCACTGTTCTGTATATCGCCAATAAATCAACCGCGTGTGACGGAGGGGAGGGGAGGGGAGGGGGGGGGGGGGGGGTGTGTCGGTGTGTAGCAGTCTGCACTCTCCGCAGCTTCTTCCAAGTTTACAGTAAAACAAACTGGTGGTGTGACCAATGGCTATTTACAATTATTAATACTATTACTATTATTAGCATTAGTCTATATTTTGGTTGAAACTAAGCCAGGAAAAAAATAATAATAATAAAACAATATATAAATAAAATCGATTATTTTCGATTATGGAGACTGTAACGAATATTCGAAAAATCGAATAATCACTGGCATCCCTAATTTTAAGTGTAAACTAGGATTAGAGGTTAGGGTTAGAATCGCGTACACACTGTATGTAATTACTGCAGGGCGTTACCCAAAGTGTGTAGCGGTGGTTGTACTCCAGTTGAATTTTAAAAATAGCACCACAATGTAACAACCCCCCCCCCCCTTTTCTGTTTACATTTCAAATGTTCATGTTGACTTTTATCCACAAATCCCATTCAATACAGGGTTTTTTCTAGAAAGATATAATATGAGGGTGCTGATCTTGTATATAAGATATATTAATTCTTTCAAGAACATGGCGCCCGTATACAAGATTGCGCCGCAGACGTAAAAAACAGTGCAACGACGGAGCTCCCTAAAAAACAAAGCTGTCTATGCCACCTGGCGGTCTGTTCAACATGATTTTCATATTTGAACAGAAATAATCATTTCTGGCATCACTAACATTTTACAGGGAAAATTGGGATTTTTGTATGAGGGCGCACGCCAAAAGTAAAATGGCGCTGTGCACCTGTTTAAACAGAACCCTGCAATGTATGCTACATAAGTCAAGATTTGAATATTTAAATCTTATCACCAGAATCTTTTCCGAGGACCATGAATATTGGCAACAGATTTGAAGGCAATCGCCTGTTGACTGGAAGTTTGAAAATCATTGAGAGATGAGTCCTACTGTAGTGGGTTCTATTCATTCAGAATCAGTCAGTATGTACAAATGTGTGCTGGCCTCACCCTCCTCCATCTAATCCAGAGCTCTTCACAGCCCTCTCTGATAACCACAGGCAATCCTTCCCACACACACAGCACCGACCCAGCTTATACTTTATTCAATGTTGCGAAGGAGCGGGAACCGAAAGAGCAAACGGGTCAAAACGTAATGGACAAAGAAAACGTTTCCAACTTATACCTGCTGCTCGTAATTCGACATAATAATAAATCCACAAGCCCAATTGGATCAAATCCAGCAGCTACAATTATATTCCTGTTTTACTGGTTCAGGCTACTGGTGTAAATGTGTTGGTTATGTAGAGAGGCTTGTGTGCCAGTTTAGAAGCCTTCTCCAAGGCAAGGCAAGGCAAGGCAAGGCAAGGCAAGGCAAGGCAAGGCAAGGCAAGTTTATTTATATAGCACTTTTCAACACAAGGCAATTCAAAGTGATTTACAAAAAAAAATGAAAGACATTAAGAAAATGGCATTTAAAACCAGTCATTAAAAAGAAAAGCTATTAAAATAAACATTAAAAGAAAAAATACATGGATAAAAGTTACAGTGATAAAAGTTACAGTGCAGTCTAAGATATGAATAGTTCAATTAAAAGCAGCGGCAAAAAGAAAAGTCTTCAGCCTGGATTTAAAAGTAGTCAGAGTTGCAGCGGACCTGCAGGTTTCTGGGAGTTTGTTCCAGATATTTGGAACATAATAACTGAACGCTGCTTCTCCATGTTTAGTTCTGACTCTGGGGACAGAAAGCTGACCACTCCCTGAAGACCTGAGAGATCTGGATGGTTCATAATTTAGCAGGAGGTCAGAAATGTATTTTGGGCCTAAACCATTCAGTGCTTTATAAACCAGCAGCAGTATTTTGAAATCTATTCTTTGACACACAGGAAGCCAGTGTAAAGACTTCAGAACAGGAGTGATGTGATCCACTTTCTTAGTGTTAGTGAGGACTCGAGCAGCAGCGTTCTGAATCAGCTGCAGCTTTCTAATAGATTTTTTAGTGAGACCTGTGAAGACACCATTACAGTAGTCCAGTCTACTGAAGATAAAAGCATGGACAAGTTTTTCCAAATCCTGCTGTGAGATTAGTCTTTTAATCCTAGATATGTTCTTTAGGTGATAGTAGGCTGATTTAGCAACTGTTTTAATGTGACTGTTGAAACTCAGGTCAGAGTCCATGACTACACCTAGATTTCTGGCTTTATCTGTTGTTTTGAACATTGCAGACTGAAGCTCAGCGCTAACTTTTATACATTCTGCCTTGGCTCCAAAAACCATTACCTCAGTTTTATCTTTGTTTAATTGGAGAAAGTTCTGACACATCCAGTCATTGATTTGTTCAATGCACTTACTCAGTGTTTGAATTGGAGCATAGTCTCCTGGTGAAATTGTTACGTACATTTGTGTGTCATCCGCATAGCTATGGTAACTTATTTTGTTGTTTTTCATTATCTGAGCCAGTGGTAGCATGTAGACGTAAAAGAGAAGGGGCCCCAAGATGGAGCCTTGAGGTACCCCACATGTCATATTTGTCAACTCAGATGTGTATTTACCTATAGAAACAAAGTTGTTTCTGTCCTTTAAGTAGGATTCAAACCAATTTAGAACTGTTTCCGAAAGTCCCACCCAGTTTTCCAGTCGGTCTAGTAATATGCTGTGGTCAACAGTGTCAAACGCAGCACTGAAATCTAATAATACTAACACTGAAGTTCTGCCACTGTCTGTGTTTAAGTGGATGTCAGTAGAGACCTTTACAAGAGCAGTCACAGTACTGTGGTTTGGACGAAAGCCTGACTGGAACACATCGAAACAGTTATTTAAATGTCAGAAATTACTCAACTGTTGAAAAACAACTTTTTCAATGATTTTACCTAGAAATGGCAGGTTTGATATGGGCCTGTAATTGTTCATTACTGAAGCATCTAGATTATTCTTTTTTTAGGAGCGGTTTAATGACTGCAGTTTTCAGGGCCTGTGGAAAAATACCTGAGTGAAGAGATTTGTTTACTATATGAAGTAGATCTGAGGCCATGCAAGGCAAAACATCTTTGAAAAATCCTGTTGGAATAATATCAAGGCAGCAGGAGGAGGATTTCAGAAGTTGTATAATGTCCTCTAGGTTTTTATCATTAATCTGATGGAATTGTGTCATGGTGTTTGAATTGATGTTAAGTGGACACAGAGACAACACATTTGCTGTTCCTGATGCAGAGGCACTCACTGCTTGTCTGATTTTCTGAATTTTGTCAGTGAAAAAGGCAAAATCATTGCACGCCCTGGTGGATAGAAATCCAAGTCACATCAAAAAGGTCATGAGGCCAGTAGGCTAGCCAAGAGCAGCATGACGCTCAGATGAGCAAGCAGTCTGCAGCGACTAAACCTCCACTCCATAGAACGCAGCTAATATACTGGCATCACAGCTCCAAAGACTGGTAAGAGGAGCGTCAGTTAAAGAACCTCTTAATGCTTATATTTTCATCCAAACAAGAAAGCCATACTACTTCCCCTAAAGACGGTCCGCCTAATACTGGGACCATGTCCTAGTAAGGTGTAAATGACATCTGAATTAGGCTGGTCAACAAACTCCACCTCGTCCTGCTGTCTCGAGCTGTCTGCCAACACACTCATTTGTTGATAATCAAATCCACAAATAAGTAGAACACATACAGCAGTATCACTTCTTTTGACTAGGGACACACCATTCTTACTGACAGTAGGGCTGTACCCGAATATTCGACTATTCGGGTTTCAATTTCATTATTCAGATATTTTTTTTCTTATTTTTTTTCAACAAAAATAAAAGAAATTCCCTAAATGTAAGCTATCAATAAAGGCGAATTGCCATATTCTTATACTATATTTATACTTTTGAATTGCACTGTTAAAATGCAAATACAATCTCAGCCTGTGCTCCTGACATCGTGTTCACTCACAGTCACGAACGCAAACGGCACGCTTCTCTTCAAGTTGCCATGATGAAGCTGCTTTATCCGCCGTTTAAACAGTAACGTTACACATGATAAAATCGTGCTCTTACTTTGCTTGGAAAATAGTTGCAAGCAACCGCATTGTTTTTTTATATTAGTTTTTCAATTTTATTCAATTTTTTTAAATAATAGGAGCATTGTGGGAACATCTGGGGCTAAGGCAATTATTGGCATACAGTTCGTTCATTTATTTTTCCTTCTTCATTTATTTAAATACTGTTTACTGTATCGGTTTACTATATTTGGTCCCCCGGCGCTGCACTGCGGCTGGTTTAAATGCAGAGGACACATTTAGTTTTAATGTATGCGAGTACTGAGACAATAAATAAATATAAAATCGTAATAGTATGCTCTTTCTGCGCTTCTGCTTAACGTGTTGTCAGGTGTCTCGGAGCGTGTTATGAAAAAAGATCTCCGCTCCGAATATTCGCTGCTGATTACTACCGAATATCCGGAGCCCGAAAAATGGTATTCGGGACAGCCCTAACTGACAGTCCACCAGCTCTGCCTAACTCATTTGCATGTGTGTAAATGTAAACGGCTTTGATCAGAAGTTATATTCCACAGAAAATGCTCTTTAAAAATGTAACTGGGCAAACAAGGAATTAATCTAGGAATGAAATTATAAATATGGCAAATATTAAAATGGCAAAAACAAAGTAATACATAAAAAAAAACATTAAGACTATTTTTGTTTTTGGTTGTTTCTTGACAAAATAAAACCAAACCAAGACTAGAACATAAGAAAACCCTTCATCTCATGCACACAACAATACATTTCCACAATGTTGACATATTCTGCATATAAACTTAAAGGTCTCCTATTATACTCTTGTTCATCAATATATAATAGGTCTCGGATATATACTAGAGATGAGCGAGTCCTGATTCATTCGGATCATTAACCCGGATCCTAGTAATGAGCTGGTCGTGACGAGTCTCCCCTCTCCATTAACCCAAGTCCTTTGAGTCCTACTCCTGGTGACGTACAAATTAAAAATATAAATTGCGTCACTCGCTACTCCCCTTATAACATGTCAAATCACATTACAACGTACCCCAGTCATCTGCCTAGCCTTTAGCAAGTAGGACAGATGCCAGAAGTGATCGTTTGGCTCAGGGGACGCGGATCAGTGTAACTTCCTGCAGACTCGTGGGGACTCCGAGCCGTAACCGTAGCAGATCCAGAGATCCAGGCAGACTCATCATGCACGAGTCAACAGCAGACTCAGATTCGCAAATCCTGACTCACTGAATCAAGGTAACTTCCTTCACTTCCTGGAGACTCGTGCGGACTCAGAGCCGTCACCGTATAGCAGATCCAGAGATCCAGACTCGTCATGCACGAGCATAGCCACGGGAACTGGGAAGTAATTTTACTTGGGGGTGCGGACAAAAGTGGGGAGAGATTTCAACAACAGCAACATGACGTTTTTCAAATGTACACCATTCGCAGCCCCGCCTCCAGCACCCCTACTTCCCGCGGCTTTTGTGCACGAGTCAACAGCAAACTCAGATATTCGCAAATCCTGACTCACTGTGCAAAACATAGCAGACTCGTGCGGACTCAGAGACGTAACCATATAGCAGCAGATCCAGAGATCCAGCAGACTCGTCCTCATGCACGAGTCAAAGGCAGACTAAGAATCGCCAAATCACAAAATAACCCTTTTTTCTTGTGATCAACATTTTTTATTAAAGCAAAAGACACTGTGTAGCGGAGGTTAATGTCACGTTTAATATGCTCGTGAAATGCAACAAGTTTTTTGCTTCACCGGTAGGATTTCTACACTCTTGGTGATGCTGACTCATGTGATCCGGATCTCTTCAATGACTGACTCAGAAGACTGAGTCCGTAAAAGGATCCGGATTTGCCATCTCTAATTAGGGCTGCTCAATTAATCGTATTTTAAAATCGCGATTACGATTATGGCTTGCAACGATTACAAAAACCACGGAGCCTCAGTTTCGCCTCTGGTGCTCGCAGCTCATGCACGTGCTCCACGTTCCGTGTTGTCCTGTAGCAGGCACCGCTAGGGTGGCCATTTCCATAACACCAAAAAGTAGGACACTTTGGGATTATCTTTTAGTTTTTATCCTGGCTTCACAGAATCCTTCACACAATGAGACGAGTGTACTAACCACAAGTTGAATGTCTATTTTCGATATTTTTGCCCTTTCCTGGCTGCTTCCAAGAGTTTTTTGTTTGCAAGGAGTCTCTGGTACATGTCTGTGCACTCAAATGTGAAGTTGACACAAATTTGCAGGTCTGCCTTGACACTGTCCACATCCAGACGATTTCTCTAATTTCTCCATGCTGAGGTCATCATTGAGAACACACGTTCTGTATGGGCAATGCTACATGGGATGGAGAAGATGTAGGCGCTGACCTTCCTCAGATTCACAAGTGGGACTTCTGCTTAGGAAAACAGTTTGAGATACCGCTCCTCACTGTGGCATCCTTCCATTTCTGAAGAGCTGAGAATACCTTCCACCATGCCATATTCCTCATAGAGTCCATCCATGTCAATGTCTTTCAGGATGCAGGCTTGGATCGCTGTATTCTCCATAGGACACAGCAGTTGTGAGGCCAAGCTTTGACAAATTACTATGAAAGCTGTTCTCAGAGAAGTCATAAGGCGCATTCACACCGCAGTACTTTTCCCACAAAGGTTCATGCGAACTTAGTTCATGCAAACTCTTTAGTTCGCATGAACTAAGTACAGATCGCGTTCATACCGGAAAAAGTCCCTGGGGGTGGATTAGGCAAATGAAGCCGCAGACGTCACTTCTTCTTCTTCTTCTGCTTTGGGTTTACTGGCAGGCTACAAACAACTTCACGGCATATACTGCCGCCCACAGTCCCCGGCCGGAAGTCCCCGGAGTTGGGGACTGGCTTCAGTAGAAGCTGCTGGGACTCCCAGCAGCTTCTACTGAAGCCTTCCGAGTAAATCGCCAGAACGCCGACACCTCCTCTTCTCCACCGCTCCCATGTTTTATTTTGTGTTGCCATAAATTAGTCTCTCTGCCTTTCTGCGCTGGGCTAATGCTAATGCTAATAATGCTAATGCGAGGATAATAAAATGGCGGCTTCACAAAACTTTTTGGGAGTATTATGGGGCGTGGTTTGCAATCCGGCCCAGCCAATCAGAAATATAGCTCTTTTCTCACAAAAGAGCCGCTCGAAAGTCCCTGCTCTCTAGCAGGGACTTTCGAGGGGGTAAAAAGGTTCACATGAACTAATTTTAGTACCGGCTCTTTTTGGTGTGAACGCGATAAAAGAGTTCTCATGAACTAAGTTCGCATGAACCTTTGTGGGAAAAGTACCGCAGTGTGAATGCGCCTATACTTTTCACTCACGTATTTCTTGGCTCTTTCATAGAAAACAAGAAAATCAGCCTCACATTTCTTTGCCAGATCAGGGGTTAGCTGCTTGAGTTTGTTGTTCACAGCAAAGCCAAAAAATGTGTCCTTTAACCTTCTCTCAAGTTTCCCTTTCAGTTCAGTCATTACCTTAAACACCGAGGTTATGCTGAATGATTTGGCCTCAAGTGCTTCAATGCAGTCTGAAAACACTTTCAGAATGTGACTGAGGAAGAGAAAATACATCTCAGATACTTCGTTTCCATCCTTTCCAAAGCATTTCCACAACATCTTGGAGCATTTCTCCTCGCCTAAACTCTGAAAGTAGCTGGTCAGGGGTCTCCAACACTTCAGGATTCTGTCAATAGATGGCCGCAGAGACAACCATCTCGTGACCACGTGCCGCAGCAGATTGCATTCCTCCACTTCCACAAACTCGCAGAATTCCCTCAACTGCGCCGTTCTGCTAGCTGAGATGCTAAAATGGCTATACACCTTAAGCACAACATTTTCAATGTCAATATCCAGGTTGCTTGCTGCATATCTTGTTGCATTGTGCAGAATATGGGCTAAACAGTTTGCAGCGAGCACGTCTTTTTGAGCCAGTTTCAGTTTCTGATAAACACTGTTGTGTTTTCCATAGTTAACGCTGGCGTTGTCTGCTGCATATGCTGACATATTGTTCACATCTAGTCCAGACATCTCCAGTTTAGATAGCAGCTGATTTGTTATAGCTTCTGACTTTTCGTTGCTATCACTGTAAAAATCCAACAGTGCATGTTGCACTCCTCAAAGTGAACATATCTCAGTACAATGGGGAAACACTTGATAGTATCGCATCACTTGCCACTGAATAATGCACTTCATTTTCTTTTCTATAATCCACATGCGTCTGGACAGAGTAGGGTGCTAGGACATTTTCGCACAAAGCTTTGGCTTTTGTTTTTCCACAGGTCATCCCTTTTGCTATTGATGAGTCGTTGTAGATTGTGCGATCAACTTTTATTCCACAGTCTAAACTCCTGTTTGACTGGTGATGCTTGACGGCATGATAAACTTTACAAAGTTCTGCAGCAGAGATTGTGTCATCTTGAGGCGATGAAGCTTCACGGAAAAACGATAAAAGTGAAGAGGCACCTGCGCTTTGATCATTGCTTTTGTGCTTATCTGTGTTAGCATGTCTGTCGACAGCACCTTTTCCTTTGCTGCTTACGTCCACATCGCAACGTGCAAAAAGCATGGAAGTCGTCCTTTCGGCTTTTTGTGAGGAATCCATGCTCTTTCGACCATTCAGGATTAAATTAAGTCTTTCGTTTCGGCATTTCTGCGGTTTAACCCTACCGCTAACTAGGTGGAGTTGGCTCATGAGCTAGTCGGCTAGCGCTATCATCACTCTGTGCCACAGTGCCCTGCTTTGAAGGTGACATCAAGAAGCACATGGCTAATTGTTTACATTTATTAACCAATGAAATACAAGATATTTATTTGACATCCATTCAGCCAATAATTTGTAAGACCACAAGTCTTACGGGGGTATATACTTACACATAACTTATTTTTTGTATTTCTTTGTATAATTGTCTATTTTTGTTTATACCCTAAAAGTATAAAATAGGGATGACCTCAAAAGGAGGACAAATGAGCGTCCGGCTCAAGGCTGCGCCGGCAGACGGGCACAGACATACCTACCTTGGTTGCTGATTGGCTAATGGTTACTCATTTTCAGACAGGTTTTTATAGAAATGGATCAGGACAAAAAGAGAGAGAATCTTTGTTCCTGAAACTTTCAGAATCTCTTTACAAAGAGTTTATGTAGAAGAGACATGACAAAAGTGGATTTTGCATGATAGGTGACCTTTAACACAAATGTACATATATTTACTAAGCAAATATATTCCATTTAAATGAAAAATGTAGTCAAGACACATATTAGCCACAATGCCCCTATACAAATATATTTTAAAAAGCGTGTTGAATTAGCCATGTAACACCTTCATGTACCATTGCAGGAACATGGAACTTTTTGCAATTTGGTGCACATGAATAAGTGATTGGTGCAGAAAATCAGTCATTGTTCTTTCTAAACGACTTTGAATGCTAGATTTTTGGAAATATAATTGGACTTAATGATGAACATGGGCTCACGCTACCAGATTGTAACACTTGCTGACAGCTGAGAGTTTTCAGCTTTTAAAATATCATCAAGCCTCCCATTTATTCACCCAACAACTACCACAGGCTCAGCGCTTCCTTGTAATGTTTGATGCAGTTCTTGCACAGCAGTGTGGCTTCACGTCAAGCTCCATCTGGTCCTCCCACTAGCAGGGACAGGGAGCCTCGGGAGGATATCAGTGGCTTTCTGATGCATCATCACAAGCGGAGATGGAGAAGGACGGATTCAGACAGGGAGAGGATTTCTTGCTCTACTTAGCACACTGATGAGGAGCCCGACCAGAAAAGCATCACCTCCTACTATCAATCAATCAATCAATGATCCACCCTGGACTTCAGAGTGTCGGCTGGTTTTATGTTAATGTATGTATTTAAGGGTAGAAGAAATGATCTAAAAAAAGCAAGCGTCTGCTGAGGAGCTGTGAGTGTTTGTTGTGGACGTATGCGGCTGGCGCAGTATGCCGGTGCTTGAGGGTGAATGAAGAGGAGGAAGCCCTTTGACTAATCTCTGGGGAAGATAATGATCTTATATGCGGGCTGAACACTGTGTGCTCAGCCTTCTAGAGGACTGGTAATACAGGCGATGCTCACACAGACCTGCGTGCACCATCCAGAGGAATCCTTATGGAACTCAAAACCCATGAACACTTTTACTACATAGAATATAAACCCATTCTGACATCTAACAATATTGTAAGTAATGTTTAACTAAACACATTTATATATTTGTGCAGTCAAACAACTTCTGAGTCGTTACATAATCACATGCTTGTTGCTTACTGCAATGTGTTGTGGGCTAGACTAAGCACTACACTGTAACATTTCATTTGCCACACCACACTCCTGCTGTAGACATTCCATGATCGAGAAAGCTGGCAAAAATAACAATTACAAAGAGATTGAGCAGTTCAGCTCTCCCCAGAATGGATAACAATGCATATAAAAGAAAAAGCGCTATATAAATGTAATGTATTATTATTATATAATGCCAAGTTTCCTCAGAATGCCTGTTGACTGTAAACAACAACAAATAATATAAGGTTGTAATAACAGCTCTAGGCAGCAAGCATTTGTATCTGTCCATCTTTACAGGTTTCATTCATGCCAGTAATTGAACTTGTTCACTGGACAATGATATCAGGAACCATACCAGAGATGATCATAAGGTGGGATAGGGAACAAAGCATGCAAAATGTCAATGTACACACACATACAGTTACGCTTCAGAAAGACTGAAAACTACCAATGGCTTTTTTTGTTTATGTCATACCTACATAAAACCTTGAAGGAAGTCAAAATTAAAAGCCGAGCCATTGTCTGAAAATCCACACCTGGTGATTCATAAAAATACACATATCAGATTATTTTACCAGTCTGCCACTATCGATACATTATGTGCTTTTTCCTGCGTGAAAACTGAAACTTAAAATCACAATGCAAAGAGAAACCATGCATCCATATGACACATAAATTAACATTGTGCCATTATTTTATGACAATCGACAAGAACCGGCTGTGAACATTAAGCCTATAATATAGTGCAGCCAGCACATGTTGCAGAATAGTCAGCATGACCTAAATAGACCACAGTGACAAGACCTTACACAGCAATAAGACTGTCAGTGTCGCACTGTCTCTGTCAATTCAACCACCGCGACCGCCACTAAATTAAACTTAAAGACAGAACACCAAGTCCTAACATCGTTATTAAATAATAAAGACAATAATCGCAAAGACTGAAAGGATGATTCGCCAAATCAACATCCACAGTAGAGTACAGGCACTCTTGTCCATATCGTGGGATCACTGAAACGGGGGGAGAGAGAGACAGTTTAGCTAGCAGCAATGTAGCTAGCAGCAAGCCGTGTCTACCGGCGTTTCTCTCTATAATGATGGTGACGTTTGGAAACCGGGGTTAGCAAACGAATAAAGTAAACCTGCAACAGTTAACAGTAGCATAAACACACCCGACATTATAATATATTCTCCTTTATATTGTATGGAGATGCTACGTTTTCCAGGGGCAGAGTAGCGGTAAATAATGAAACGGGAAGTCTCACCTACACAAAAAGTGGTAGCAAGTTATTGTTAGCCAACTTTGTTAACGCTACGTGTTTCACAAGCCGGTGTGTCGTAGTTACTACCGATACACGGTATAAGGGATCGATATTTCTCTTAATAACCCAACAACTTCACGCCATCTGCTAATATTTCAAAAATAAGCCACACCGGCTAACAAATACTAAGCTAAGGGCTAAGCTAACAAAACTTAGCAATCAAAGTTAGCTAGCCCGGCTGATTCTATCCGTTGAATGTGAAGTGATATGGTGGAGGCAATAATGTAATTAACCCACCCCAACGAAAAAGCTAGCTAACGTTACAACAGTCGTCTCCAGCATTTTTTGGATGGGGCTGACCTCCCATCGGCTAAGTTAGCAGTTCATGCTAACTAGCATTTTGTTAACTTCCAATAGGTTACCATATGTACAGATTCCAACGTCCAAACATGGACACATAAGAGTGCATTCTCTTACTTGCAACTATAAATACAATTCTACCAAGTATTGTTTCACTAGGATGCATTTATTTTAAATGGTGTACCAACTTTTACAACCGGTTCATGCTACTTGGCAGCAGCCCGCCCTGAGGTAACGCATTTTGGTTGAAAACTAGTCTGGATATCAAGCTTTTTTAAAGTTAAAATGTTTAAAAAATGAACACTGCTTAGTGAATTATATCCATGCCGAATGTCTGAGTGTGTCTGTCTTATTACAACTGATAATATTCATAGTGTAGCAGTTATTGACATTTGCTCATTAGCTAAGTCACATTACATTGTTGGTGGTTTTAATAGATCTGACGTTCTTCCATGCTAGAGTGGAAGCACGTACAGATGCTAGGAAAAGCTAGCATTAGTTAGCCGCTAACCGAACAGACAGCTAGCGACTAGCTAGCCACCTTACTGTCGAAACGAACAATCACGTTGTGGGGGGTGTCTTCAAAATGTAAAACATTCCTTACCTCCCACTCGGTACATGTTGGCCGCCATTCTATCGTAACCTTTATCAAAAGCAGTCCCAGGGTATTCCCCGCTCCGGTAGAAAAAGGTCGATGGGGATCTATTTTATTCCTTCATTTATCGTAGACTCCCCCGCCGTGAAACAAAGCCGGCTCCGGACACAACAAGCCGAGATGTGGCGGGTAAAAAGTTGAAAGTTTCCGTTAGTAACGTTCCGGAGGTTATCCCCAAAATATCCAAGTCTTTGTTTTTGGTCCCTCCGACGACCTTCCTCTCCTCTTCCTCACTCATTCACACGCAGCTAGCCTGTCTCTTACTCCACTCTTCCTCCCATCCTCCGCTCCCAGCTTCATCCTCCTCTTCTTCACCTCCGCTCAGTTCAGCACACACACAGAAACACACACTCACTGGCCCCCTTCGCTCGTGCTCAAATCGTCATCTTCGGAGATTGTCGTCATTCTCCGGAATCACAATTAACTTTTTCAATGGCCCTGGTTTGATAAACAAACTCTTTATATAATATGAAATATAAACACACAGGAGTTAAGGTGTAAAGTTTTTTTAATGTTTAAGTGTCAAAAAGTGTCATTGGAATCCTAAGGGCTATTTAAATATATTACACAAGCACACAAGTAAAAAGAGTTAAATTGGGAACTTATTTAGAAAAATAGCATCAAGGGAACAGACTGCCGAACATATAATAACCACCTGCCCTTTATATAGACCACCCTCGGAAGCCAGCCTCTTAGGACCAGAGATGCGGGCATTTGTGCATGCGACACCGAGTTGGACCTCTGACGTTACACGAAAGAAGAACAAGAAGGGAATTGTTAGAATCTTAATTACCATAAGAGTTATGTTAGAGGATTACAGTTATAATGTTTTATCACCAACTTCACAATGATTGAGCTGTGTGTTGAGCAGTGTTGATATGTATGAGCTGTAAGAGATATTGTTGCTTCTCACTCAGATGGTTTTATATTTAGAGGCCATTTTTTAAAAGCCTAATACTGCTATAAAAAAAGTGGCCCTTCTTTTACTTTAAATTGGACAGTATCAATACTATTCATTTGACTTGAATCGTTTTTTGGGGTGAAATGTCATTTTTTATAAAACCATTCATTCATGATTTTTTTACTTTACGATTTTGGTATTTACCTCTGACCATGAGATTTGAGACCAATGTCTTGTTTACCTGTTTTCTACTTCTATACAATGTATGTTATCAACAAGGTGTGTAGAATCTGAACTGATCCTGCTGTACATGTGGAGTTCAGCCAGGGTCTGTGAACATGCACACGGCACATGATTCCTGGAGCAGCACTGCCCCCTAGTGGTTCCTCAGACAATACACACCAGTCTTCAGTTATTTATTGGGAGCTTGGCAGGTACAACATCACAGTATTCCCAATGTTCTCTTAAATATATAAAACTGTACTTAAGTAATCATTTGTCAAGTGTACTGATCTACTGTTAGAGATATGAATTAGTCAGGATTGGTATGGTGTTTGTCACAGTCTGTTTATGCAAGCGTCTTCAATATTAGCTAAGCTGCGATGTCAACCAAACACTGCTTGAAATATTACAAAATATGTAAAATCATTATGCAAACATCTTTAAGCACGATTGTGTAGGAAACGATGCAGCACTTTGGTAAGTTTGATAAATGAGTTGGACTAAAATGCAGGAATGTTCACTGAAACCAAAGTGTTTGTCACCGTAGAAGCCGTGCTCTATAACACACGTGATGATCCTCCCCACAGACTCTGTGTTCAGGGAGGAGTCACACCGTCCAGTTTCACAAGGATTTACATGATTATGGAGTGAGTGTAAATGTGATGTGAACATTCCTCCTGGAGAGGATTCCTCTACATCAGGGGTGTCCAAACTACAGCCCGGGCCCCAACTGTGGCCCTGGGTCCATTTCTAATTGGCCCTCAGCTCATTCTAATGGAATATGGCCCCTATCTGATACTTCTTAAATATATGTAAACAAATATAACACACTATTTATGTGTTAATTAGCCCAATTTCTCAATAAATTCAGTCATTTAAAGTTGATAAATTGTTCTAACAAATCTTAGTTGATAGAAAAGCAGCCCCAATAAGTTATTTGACAAGCTTGAAAAATACCCTTCATATTTTCCCTTATTGTCCCCCCTTCAATACAGGGCTGTGCAGGGAGGTCAATGTGAGGCTTCAGACCTGCCAAACCTTTTTGTAACAAAATGGTAATAATTAATAGAAAGCTGTGATTTAGGCTGATTTTTTTCTCTAAGCATGTTCAATTAATAAGAATAATTGACCTACATTTGATTGGTTTTGCTCACTTATAACTTACGAGGCAATTACCTCACCTCTCAGCTCTTGGTATATTTTTCTGCGTGTGGCCCTCAGTGAAAGAAGTTTGGACACCCCTGCTCTACATGTTCTGTATGCAACTGAGGCAGCTGTGGCCCCGTGGAGGCCCCTGAGTGTGGCTGCTGTCCGCTGACTCTCACACCTCTCTGGCTGTGTAAACACCCCCCCTCCGTCACTGTTAACAGCCCATAGCCGTCCTAGCTGGTGCCGGGCTCCGGAGAGCTGGTGTAGGGGGAGGTGGACGAGACCGAGGCCAGTCTCTCCCTGCTCTCGCCCCCCCCACCCCCCGTCACCCTCCACTGGAGGATGCAGGTGTCCTTCCCGCCCATGGAGAGGAGGTGGGAGTCGTTGTGGGTGAAGCACACGTTGGTGACGTGGCTGCCGTGGCCCCGGTACTTGTGGCTCGGTGCCTGGAGAGGAAAGAAATAACAGGTTTTCAGCTGTAGTCTGGCTGTGCTTTTCTGAAATAAACATTCTTTACCCTCAGCTTGCTGACATTTTAAAATAATATTATTTGTGAGTATTTGCATTAGTGATTGTTTTTTGGTATGTGTGTTGTTGTGGTATCAGTAAAACTTCAGGAAAAATATAGCAATTTACAACATATTCACGGTATGAATATTTTGATACAAAATCATCAGTAATGTGAATTTATTGTGGAAATAGACAAAACAAAAATAAGCTGTTAGTCTGGTAAATTCAGTTTTTCACTTTTTGTAACGCAGCCTTTCAAATCACGAAGAGACAACAGTTAAGATAATTCAACATTTACAGTAAGATGATATCTACATTTGTTTCACGATATTGATATACAAAATCCATGTATTGGCAGCCGAGCTTGTGGAGTAATGGATTACGTAATCAGGAAGGATACAACAGAAGGTAGCTGTGTTCCCTTACAGTTACATACACAAAGAACGTGGTAACAAGCAGGACTACAGTGTTACAATTCATTTGAAAATAAATAAAAGATCAGTATATTATAGGGAGACGTACAGCCGGAATGTTCTTTTTGGTTTGAATTTAGGCTACTTTAATTTAAGTATCATTTCTTTTTTAAATCCTGTGTTTGCTTTTAATTATTCTATTAAACTAAAACCTTTATAAATGAATATTCTGTAGTTTAAGAGGACACACCTTTTATCCTAAATATCTTGTTTTCTTCTTTACTAAGGTCACATTGTTCTGTTGTCTTACATAACACACTTTAGTATAAAACGTCTTATTGTTATTTATTTTCTAATGTATTTTTTTGCATTTGACATTATTGGAATCTGAAAGTAACTTCAAGTAATCAGGTTAGACAACTTTTATATTGTGATGCTCAGATAAGGTTACTGATTACATTTTTTACAGGTAACTAATAATTGTAAAGGATTACATTTTGAAAGTAACCCTCCCAACCCTGTGCGCAGCCCTATAATACAATGTATTTATGTGTTCTCTCCAAGCAGACAGAGCGGCTGTGTGATAGTACCTTGGGTTTGGGGCAGGGGTACTGGAAGAGGTGGACCTTACAGAAGTCGTCGGCCACAGCCACCATCCTCTCACTGTGAGAGCGGCACAGAGCGTTGATGTCCGTGCCGTCAGAGCCCTCCAGCCACACACCTGCAACGCCAACACCGTCAACACATCTAAACTTCAAACAGTCACAACACAGGAAGCAGAGGAGTATCTCACCCATCACATGGAAGCCCAGCACACAGGTGTAGGAGGCCCATTTTCTGTCTTTGCTCTCGAAGCGATTCCTCAACAGTTTACAGCCGGCTGCGATGTCCCCTGTCACAACACATGATATTACAGTCAGAACACTATCAGCACGCCGTCTCAGGATTTAGAAATGTAAACCTGTTCACTTACAGTAAAGGATCTCGTAGTCGCCTGAATTAGACATAATGTACTTTCCATCTTTGGACCAATCCAGGTGAGTTATGAAGCTGGAGTGACCCTGATTGGACAAAAAAACAGAGGCAGTTACTCATAATGCTCGATAACTCAACTGTGAGAGTTAAGGGGAAGGATGGTTTTATTCTATTCTGTTCTTATTTTAATGAGTAGCACCATCCAAAAACGGTGTTAGACCACCTGGACATCATTTCCAAATTCTCTGGGGAAGAAGTGAGTGCTAGTGAGGTAATATCGGTTAGAATACGAGTATACATTACATTTTGTCGTCTGATTGCCTGTTTTAAGATTCAAATCTGAAATAAACTGTCCTTTTTTAATGTGTCTCTGTTTCCCATTGTGACTCATCAGCTGAGTTTCTGGGTCAGGTTCAGGTCTCTCATTTCATTCAGAGTCGGTCAGATTGTTGAAGTCTTGTATACATGTTGAGTCTCAGACATAAAGCTTTAGAACACCTCACTGATCTAGAGTTTAATTTGTTTAAAGCCTATGTAATTCATTTCCCACATACGCTTGTGAGAGTAGCTTTTAGCAAACGTCCCTCAAACAGGAGGAAATAGTGTAGTTGTTGGGGACTAGTTTCAGCGGCGCATGAATACACATTTGATGCTGTAGCGAGTGTTTGTTGCTGCAGGACAGTGTACCTGGGACTGATTCAAATGAAACCTCAGTGTGTGTTTGTGATAATAAAGGAACATTGTGAACAGTGAGACTCGTTTGTGTTTTGAATCTTTTTTGAATGTCACACTGGAAGAAGATATGCCAGGCTTTTGGGACACATACATGCTTGTTAGTAGGTTCATGCATTTTTTCTGTGGGTCTGCACATAAGATTTGTTCTCGAAAAGAAAAAAAAGACTCACCAGACTTATATCTTAAATGAGACAAAAGCACTTGAGGAAAAGAGAATATTCAAGAAACATGGATTTGATATTGAACTCACGTTACATTTCCCCGAGCGGATGTAGCGCCGGCCGCTCTCCGTCACATTGTAGATGTAGATGAAGTTGTCATGAGAGCCAACAGCTAAAAAGCTCCCATCTGAGAACACAAGAAGCCATTCATGCAGTTAGAGGGGATTTCCCAAGGCTTATTTCAGACAGCTGAGACATTGAGTTTGGGAGAATGTTTGGTAAACACTGGTCTTAAAGTTGGGTTGAAATCATTCTGAGAAGAGTTAGAACAAAGTAGTGCTGGTAATGCAATCTGACCTGGAGAGTATCTCATGACGGACAGCTGCTCGTTCCCATCAGTGGACTCAAAGACCACCTCTCTGGTCAGCAGGTCGAGGGCCAGCCACCTGTTAATGTGAGGGGGGGGTCATCAGTAATGACAACTGACCGGACAGCACACAGCTCCTTAGCCCTGCTTTGTCTCCTCATTGTGCAAGAAGTCGTTTGACAGGAAATAATGTCCAACTATAATATAATCGATTCATTGTTCAAAAAAATCATGCAAAAAGGTCAGAAAAGGCAGTTTTCAGTGTCTCAAATAGGAATATCTCTTGCTTTTTTCTGTCTTATATCATATTAAACCAAACATCTTTGTGTTTTGTACAAAAAAAGAGACATTTAAAGACTGTATTCAAACTATTTACAGACCAAAAGGTTATCAGCAGATGAATTCATGTAAACACATTTATAACATTATGTGGATAGTTATTTTTTCCTTTTGTTCCCAAGTGTGGCAAACCAATATCGACCTTGATATCGATATTATTACCTTTGTAAAAGATCAAATGAATGTACACGTACCCAGAAAAGAATTATGGAGTGAAAAAACAGATTGCCCAAAAGTATTCCTTTAAAGAGGCCCGATTCTGCTCCATACAGTATATCATTGACTCATGATCCTAGTTCTTTCTTTCAGTTCATGTATTTGCTAAAGCGTGTGGCGATGTTGCGATATTACCTTCCTGTGTTGAGGCCGACTGAAACCACTGATCCATTGGGGCAGAAATCAGCACACAGCCCATACTCCTGTGGACACACAGAACAAGTTTACAGCATGTGTGTTAGCACTGGATATCAATGTGTTTCATTTCAAAACAAGCACACCAAAATACAACAGGGAAATGATGGTGCTTCCAGAATGAGTGTCCTACCTCCAGCGTGATGCACCAGTCCAGCTTGTGTTCCTCTGTGTTCCACAAACACACCTGCCTATCGTGGCCGCAGGTGAGGAAGATGTTCTGAGAGGGGTGTGTAGCCAGCCCCCACATCTCGTCTACATGACCCTGAGACACACACAGACACACACACGCACAGTTAAAAAACAGAATAGCTTTTAAAGTTATTCAGCAACATGAGATGCTTAAGGCTACTTCCATGAACTTAGATAAAGTAGATATTCCAGTGAAGCGGTAGAGTTTCCTACAGACATTCTCAGAAAATCTTAACTTTAAAATGTGTCATATATTTTACAGTGCAACGTTCTCCAGATTTTGTAACAATTTTTAAGTTTCCATTTGGTTAACCCTTACCAGGAATGAGGAACAAATAAGGGGCAACAGAAATACGAAATTCCATTGTTTGAGGAAGATACAAAAATATAATACACATATTATTATTATAAAACATTAGTTTCTCTTTTTTCTATTGACCAAAAAAGAGAAACAAATCACAGGAATGTACATTACCGATGAGCACATTTATTTACATAACAAAAGCATTTTGTACATCCTATCCTTGTGAGGTGTAGTGATCGCTGCAGCTTCTAAAGGAGACATTCGTGAGGCTTTTGGTGTGATTTCTGTCTGCAAGTGGTTTCAGTTTCCCACAGACAAATGTGAGCACAAAGCCAGATTCCAGTGGTCAGTAGAGACATTGCTAAAGTGCATTCTGATGCCAGCTGTTGACTTTTGTATCCAAACAGATGTAAGATACTCAGGGCTGTATTAACACATTAGGGGAACATGGGACAGAGATCACTCCTAGTCGTGTATTAAAAATGAATGTAGTAGCTTCTGCTAAATGAAATAAAACTACTGAATTAATTACTACTCCCCAACACTGAGTATAGTAACACAAAAGCTTCAATCCAATCATTTCTAATCCTAAGAAAGCATTAAAGGGGCCCTCTCCTGCTGATGTTCAGGTGTATATCAGAATGTAGTGTCTCTACTTTAAAGAGTCCTCTCCTGCTGATGTTCAGGTGTATATCAGTATGTAGTGTCTCTACTTTAAAGAGTCCTCTCCTGCTGATGTTCAGGTGTATATCAGTATGTAGTGTATCTACTTTAAAGAGTCCTCTCCTGCTGATGTTCAGGTGTATATCAGTGTGTAGTGTCTCTACTTTAAAGAGTCCTCTCCTGCTGATGTTCAGGTGTATATCAGTATGTAGTGTCTCTACTTTAAAGAGTCCTCTCCTGCTGATGTGCAGGTGTATATCAGTATGTAGTGTCTCTACTTTAAAGAGTCCTCTCCTGCTGATGTTCAGGTGTATATCAGTATGTAGTGTCTCTACTTTAAAGAGTCCTCTCCTGCTGATGTTCAGGTGTATTTCAGTATGTAGTGTCTCTACTTTAAAGAGTCCTCTCCTGCTGATGTTCAGGTGTATATCAGTGTGTAGTGGCTCTACTTTAAAGAGTCCTCTCCTGCTGATGTTCAGGTGTATATCAGTGTGTAGTGTCTCTACTTTAAAGAGTCCTCTCCTGCTGATGTTCAGGTGTATATCAGAATGTAGTGTCTCTACTTTAAAGAGTCCTCTCCTGCTGATGTTCAGGTGTATATCAGTATGTAGTGTCTCTACTTTAAAGAGTCCTCTCCTGCTGATGTTCAGGTGTATATCAGTGTGTAGTGTCTCTACTTTAAAGTGTCCTCTCCTGCTGATGTTCAGGTGTATATCAGTATGTAGTGTCTCTACTTTAAAGAGTCCTCTCCTGCTGATGTTCAGGTGTATATCAGTATGTAGTGTCTCTACTTTAAAGAGTCCTCTCCTGCTGATGTTCAGGTGTATATCAGTATGTAGTGTCTCTACTTTAAAGTGTCCTCTCCTGCTGATGTTCAGGTGTATATCAGTATGTAGTCTCTCTACTTTAAAGAGCCTCTCCTGCTGATGTTCAGGTGTATATCAGTATGTAGTGTCTCTACTTTAAAGAGTCCTCTCCTGCTGATGTTCAGGTGTATATCAGTGTGTAGTGTCTCTACTTTAAAGAGTCCTCTCCTGCTGATGTTCAGGTGTATATCAGTATGTAGTGTCTCTACTTTAAAGAGTCCTCTCCTACTGATGTTCAGGTGTATATCAGTGTGTAGTGTCTCTACTTTAAAGAGTCCTCTCCTGCTGATGTTCAGGTGTATATCAGTGTGTAGTGTCTCTACTTTAAAGTGTCCTCTCCTGCTGATGTTCAGGTGTATATCAGGCATGTAGTGTCTCTACTTTAAAGAGTCCTCTCCTGCTGATGTTCAGGTGTATATCAGTATGTAGTGTCTCTACTTTAAAGAGTCCTCTCCTGCTGATGTTCAGGTGTATATCAGTATGTAGTGTCTCTACTTTAAAGAGTCCTCTCCTGCTGATGTTCAGGTGTATATCAGTATGTAGTGTCTCTACTTTAAAGAGTCCTCTCCTGCTGATGTTCAGGTGTATATCAGTGTGTAGTGTCTCTACATGTCTCCATGCTTTAATGTTCTAAAGCTCTTTATTGTTCTCATACTGTCTGTGCTGCAGCACCTCTTTTCACCCTCTGTCTGAAACCAGAGCCCAGTCTGCTCTGATTGGTTAGCGGCCGGATCTGTTGTGATTGGTCAACTGCTTAGAGCTGTCCCGCCCCTTAATCTATCACATACAATGTGTTGGAGCTAGCCAATAGAAGTGCGAGTGTTACATATTTCAGCCTTTGCAGACCATTGACATGCACAGAAACCTATAGAACACACTACAGGAAAGGGAAAACCCTAAGAAGCCTAATAGGGCCTCTTAAGGAAAAAGAAATGTTAACATACCTGCACTATGGCCACAAATCCGTCTGAGAAGGTGCCTCTGAGGATGGCATTACGGGTCGTACCAACTAATAGTTCCTCCCCATCAACATCTGCAATGGTACGCACTGCCCCATAGTTTTCTGGAATCTGGACAAATAATCACGTTAATCAACAAGCCTTTAATGGGACTTCCTCTGAGCCCTCCACCGACACATCACACACACATACAGCTGTGGTTCACCTCACACTCTCTCTCGGGGGCCAGGTCGGCGCTCCAGCGGATGATCTTACGGTCTTTCCCTCCCCCGCTGAGCAGACCCCCCCCCTGCAGGGTGCACAGGGTGAACACGCTGCCTTCATGGGCGCGGGTCTGTCGTATGATCTGCAAAGTCTCTGTTGGAAATGAAGCCAATTTTTCAGTGGATGGAGAGAGAACAATTATGTCAATTTGCCCATTGAGGCACTACAAGAACCTCCACACCTGGAGCAGCAGATGCAGCTTCCTCCCCTCTGCTATCACCTGAACTCTGAACAATGACAGCTTTCAACTAACTTAATACAGTTATGTGGAAAAGGTTGATATAATACATTTAACTAAAATCAACGTTCAGTTTAGTTTTTTCGGTGCTGAAAACCCAGTGACTTTGATGAGTGACCTCATCACTTTATTTATACAACTGTCCAAATGACTACATTTTTCGTACTCATATCTATTCATATTATTTAACGCGTCAGCTAGAAACCCCTCAGACCTCTCCAGCTGTGCCTGGTCATTGATCTCATTTTGTCAGGCAGGAAATCCAAAATGTGGGATATTTCTGAGCGAGTAAAGGATGAGCCCGACAAGGTGACATTAAAACTCTGCAGTCTCTTCCGTATCCACGGCATCGGAGCGCAGCTTCCTGAACGCCGGCATCATAACAAAACACGGAGCTTAATTACACCGACGGCACCCTGTGCTCCTTTCTCATAAATGGAGGAAAACAGGAGAAAGTCAGGCAGCAGCCTAGCATTGAATCAACATATAATATATATAATAATCTTTCATTTCATGATGAGGGCGTAATGTGCGGAGGTATTTTTGCAGACGCGCATATTTGTATGTGTTCCTGTTTCCTGTGTAGTATTTATTGGTTTGATAATTGACTGTTTGTGCTCTCTGCTTGTTCCGACACACATTAACAGTCCTTACAGGCGCCTCTGCTGTACGAACCGCTGACTTTCTACGTGTAACATTTCATTTATATGACGAAATGTCATTATTACAGTTTCATTTAATATTTGATGTGAAGCACAACGTAACAAGCTGTTATACTAATGTTCTTCATCAGCCTTTGAAACAGGCATAACAAATAATAATCATATTATAAATATCTATATATAATATGTTATGATATCATAAATGTGCACCGATTAGTCGACTAATCGCCTGAATTGAGGACAGGGCAGCCCTAGTCAAAAGTGTATATGTTTACACCTGATCATGATGTGTTTATACCTCCCTATAGTGTTCACAGTTAACACATCAGTCCTGTCACAACTTGAATCACTCACTTCTGTTTGGATACATTTGATTTAGTGCAGTACACTAACCTTTGGCTCCTTTCCCGAGCGTTTTGACGTCTGCGGCTGACTTCCCCCACGTCAGTATGTTTCCCTCGGAGTCTCCGGTCAGAACGTCTCCGGTCAGACTGAACACAAAGCACTGGATGAACTTCGGCTTCTTGTGTTTCTGAAAAGATGTTTATAGAACAATACATTGATACATATTTGATTGAAAATACTCATCAATTACATTTAAATCAGATTCACAGCTTGGATTCTTCCAGATTGTTCATTTCTCTTTTGGACTTTCTCTCCCAAATCAATATGGTTATTCACAAGTGTGACTTCTCTATGTTTCACCTCAAACTGAGGAAGCTGATTCATTTCAGTTGTACTTTCTGTACAGACAATAAGGGAACTTGAATTGAAGTTTTTTTAAAAGTCATTTTTATTGAGGAACATGAAAAAAGTCAGATTTATTCAAAATGATTTAAAATTCAAAATAATACCCGTCTTAGCATTAATATTAGTTGTGTGATTTTTACAGGATTTAGTTTGAACTTTCTAAAGGTTTAAAATGTAAGTTTCTTTGAGCAAAAAGGGAAAAAAAGAAACAGAAAAAGGTTTCAGGATGAATAGAAAGTGTCTTACTCCGAAGATGCCTTGCTTCTTGGTGAACTGTCCTGCGCTGAGCGTCCAGAAGTAGACGTGGGACTTCCCGCAGGTGATGATGTTGGAGCTGTCGCTGAGGTTAAACTCCACTGCGAACACAGCCTCGTTGGTATTCTGGAAACACCACACACACACGTGTTAGGCACAATCAGAAAGACCTTTGAGACAGATGAGGGTCTTTGACAGTTGTTCTTTGAATGATAAGGCTGATAGGAGTGCAGAGAAGTCATCAGGAAACGTTGTGGAACATAAAACAATGATATAAAAGAGGCTAAAAAAGGTGATGATTGTCTATTCGATCATAACTATGATTGACTCCTTTCAAATCATTACTATTTCACATTCATTTGAGTCATTGTTCATAATAAATATGTATTCATTTGGCTTCTAGAGCTCTCATCTCATGCATCTATTCAATGCGGCACATATCATGATTTTAAAGTCAAAACAATGGATAGTTCTGGATTTGTATTAAACCCTGCACTTGGCCTCAGCTTCACATTGTGGCCTCTTGAACATCCTGCAAACTCCGAACTTCTTAAACTGTTTTAAACATGTTTGAATGGTGATATACACAGTGATAGATGTGAAGGTCTAACAAGTTATGCATATATTGCATAACATTTTAATTATTTAAAAATATTTTTATACAATCATATACGTATTTGTATTCGTGTGGATTAATACAGTATATATATATATATATATATATATATATCAGTCTATGAGATTAATATGTGCAAATGTTCCACTTTACTGTTTTATTTCCTTTTCTCTCCTTGGTAATGTATATCTGTTCTGTTGTCAGCGTAAGGCCTGCATAAACCACACCATGATAGCGCACGGTGCAAAGTATCTATGTGCCTTACAGTAGTCCACTGTATGGAAAACTGTAGTTTCCCCACAGCAGGCGCACATTGATGAGATCCTCTGGCGCGTCGTACGTGGGATAGTGTCGGTCTGATTCTCAAAGCACTGCAGTCTCTTTTCCTCAGTCCTGATGAATCCTCCTATCATCTTTCCTTAACCTGTGACGTTTCTCACAGAGGTTAAGGAATAGTGGATAGGAAGCGGTGGTGACGAAGTCCATAGGGACTTGGCTTGGCAACTGGAAGGTCACCAGTTCAAGTCCTGGCAAGACCAAGTGCTACCGAGGAGTCCCTGAGCAAGGCACCGTTCCCCACACTGCTCCCCGGGCGCCGTTCAAAATGGCAGCACACTGCTCCTAACACTAGGATGGGTCAAATGCAGAGAAACTATTTCCCCACGGGGATTAATAAAGTATATCACAAAAAAAAAGAAAGGAGCTGATTTTTGGACAATGGCACTGCAACCCTATATTCAATATCTTAAAACTACCGCCAACACATGGGACAATTGAAGGCCGACAGAAAACGTGACCTACATCTGCTGGTCCCAACACAAAGAAACCCCAAGACAAGAATAGCAGCTTTAATCTACATGTACACCTCCTGCTGCCTCAGTAGAGCCAAACACATGATCAAGGACAGCTCACACCCCGGCTCGGTTCAACCTGCTGCCCTCTCTCCTCCCTGATGGACATGTACACCTCCCGCTGCCTCAGTAGAGCCAAACACATGATCAAGGACAGCTCACGCCCCGGCTCGGTTCAACCTGCTGCCCTCTCCCCTCCCTGATGGACATGTACACCTCCCGCTGCCTCAGTAGAGCCAAACACATTATCAAGGACAGCTCACACCCCGGCTCGGTTCAACCTGCTGCCCTCTCCCCTCCCTGATGGACATGTACACCTCCCGCTGCCTCAGTAGAGCCAAACACATTATCAAGGACAGCTCACACCCCGGCTCGGTTCAACCTGCTGCCCTCTCCCCTCCCTGATGGACATGTACACCTCCCGCTGCCTCAGTAGAGCCAAACACATTATCAAGGACAGCTCACACCCCGGCTCGGTTCAACCTGCTGCCCTCTCCCCTCCCTGATGGACATGTACACCTCCCGCTGCCTCAGTAGAGCCAAACACATTATCAAGGACAGCTCACACCCCGGCTCGGTTCAACCTGCTGCCCTCTCCCCTCCCTGATGAACATGTACACCTCCCGCTGCCTCAGTAGAGCCCAAAACATTATTAAGGACCGCTCACCCCCCGGCTCGGTTCAACCTGCTGCCCTCCGGCAGGCGCTACAGGTGTATCACATCCAAAACAAACACAATCAAAGACAGTTTTTTCCCAAGAGCCATCATTGCTCTTAACACCTGACAATGTGACTCTGTACATATACATATATATCATTACTATTATTATTATAAATACACACTATTATTATTATTATTTATTACATTACAGATTTTATTTTTATACTCCTGGACATAATTACTGCACTTTACTCTTTATTCCTTTATCCCTTATTCCTAAGTATGTGTGTATTTTGTTGTCTTATGTTGTGATATTTTGTTTTTGTTTTGATGGCACCCTTGAAAGGGAGAAGCATTTCTCATTGTACATGTATAATGACATTAAACTATTCTATTCTATTCTAAATGAAGGTTGTGCAACGCATATTTTCCAAAGACCCAAAGAGAACTGCAGATTGCTTTTCTTGAGATGTTTTTTACCACCAAATGCACAGTCCTAGTGGGATGATGTATACAGTATGTACAGAAGCATTTGGACATAAAAAGCTCCATTCATAGCATATGGACTGTTCCACTTGCAGAGGGGAGGGGGGTGTAATTATCTGGTTCCTGCTGGATGAACTGGTGTTTATACAGTGTGGGTCAGCACTGGGTGTACCAGGACCCTCCATGCTACCAAACACCAAGTTCTTGCACGAGTCCATTCAATTCCCGACTTGAGATGATATACACGTTCAAACAGCCACCTATGCATTCCCCCTGCTGCATCACAGAACGCGCACGCACGCACACACACGCACGCACGCACACACACACACACACACACACACACACACGCACGCACACACACACACACACACACACAGCTGGACAAATTCATCGTATAAAATATTTACACTGTTGCCATGACAGCCGTGCTGGAATTGCTCTCAGGGAAGTTGAGGCGTTTTGGGATAAAAGCCCATAAAAGCAGAGCAGAGACACCACCGCCTCCCCCCCCCTTTAATCTCTCCAAACAGACCTCCTTTATAAAAAGCATCTACACATTCAGCATGCAGCCATGATGGCCATTTGGAAATAAGAATCTGTCGCTGTGTTCACATTCAGAACTTCAGGTGAAGGATCGCATTGTTTCTGTAGAGATTATTAAAGCCTGCGTTGGATGATCATTCCATAAATGTAAAATGTCTGCAATAAAAAGTGTTAATGGAAGGGTCAAACCTTTTGGGAGCTCGGTGTGTTGCCAACAATCAGATGAGACAGGCAAACCCCATTTTGATGCAGATAATCCAGATCAATGTGTAACGTCTAATAATGATAAAGAACTGTTCCCATGCAATTATCAAGCATTCTGGAAAGAGGTTCTGGACACATTATCACCAAACGTTTCCGCCACACTCCCAGAATGCTCTGTGTTCTTGGTGTGTCCCTGTGATTCCAAGACTTAATAACACCAAGAGAAAACTAATTGTTTTTTATCTTCTCCAAGCTGATCGTTTAATATCTGTCTTTTGGACAAAGCCAGAAAGCCCCTCAATCAGTCACTGGTTAAGAAACCTCTCTCATTGTCTGGCCTTAGAGAAATGGACCTATGCTTTAAGGGAGAACCTGATGCCTTCTATCATTCATACACTTGTTGGAAAGGAACTATACGACCTGGTCACTTAGTATGCAAGAGAAGAATCATGAATGCTGTTTTTAGTGGGTTTTTTAGAATGATTGTTGACTGTCACATCTTTATATGTACTTGTAATTGTATTAATTTCAGGATTCATTTTATTTTATTATTGTCACTTTGTTCTAGTTATTTAATTGGATGTATTCTTCTTTGGGGGAATGTCTTTTGCTTCAAAAAATAAATGCAAATGAAAATATTTATCAAAAAAAGATGAGCCAACCTCAGCTCAAAGCGGGAACCACTTGAACACTATTTCTTATTCGCCACGTGGCTGCAGAGGATCCTCAGAATAAGCTATAACACAACAACAAAAGCATTATCATCGTAATTGTTATGTTTATGCATGCGGTTTTTTGTTGTTGTGTTATTTCCTGTTGTTTGCTCCTTTTACCCCTCACTACTCTGTCTCACCTTCTCTGCAGGGCGGGGCCCTTCTCACTTCTCTTATTTTTCATTTCCTCGCTCCTCGGTCTCGGTCTCACCGGAAGTTGATTTGTCTGCGCCATCTTGAGTAGCGTCCCAATGGCCTTATGTTTGCCGGAGGACCGAGGAGCGATTATGGAGGAGCTTTAACCGAGGAACCACCAGACCATCCTTCCATGAAATCCTCAGCCACTCGCCCCGCCCCCTTACTGTGTATCGCTCACTGATTGGACGATGCAGCGCATGCACTGATCTCATGCTTCTTGACATGAGAGCAGTTTCCCAGCAAAGTGAAGAAGATACATGAACCTCACGAGACTCACTCCTCAGTTTATACCGTGTTTTGTTTCAATTAAAGTTTCATTTAGTTACAAATATGTGATATATCCGTTACGGCTGCTGCCTTCCTGGTTCTCTTAACTGTGTTAATGTGTGATGCATGTAAATGAGCTGTGCGATTGCCCTGTCGTGATTGGCTGCCATCTCCTGATCCGCCCCCTGAAGATTGTGATTGGAGCACGCAGGGCCCGGCGCACTCCAATCGCAGCGCACAGCCGGCGCACACCTGCTGGAGACGACTACAAAGCTGGGGACAATCATCACTCTGGAGGCTCTGCTGCGAGAAGACGCCGCACGCATTTTGCTCTTGTGTTGTGGACACTTTGGACTTAAGCTATTAGACTGTGTTTAGTGTGATTATATATGTGCTTAGTGTCGTGTTGAGATATGTGTTTAGAGTAGCGTGCATGGTGATGTGTGTTTAGAGTAGCGTGTACTGTTTTGTGCTTAGAGTAGTGTTTTCTTTTCCCCCCTTGTTAGTTGCCTTATTTAGCTGTGTTTTCTTGCAGCCTCCTTTCGTTAGTGTTTAGTGATTTCAGGTGTGTAAATAGGCTCACTTTTAGAGATGTTGAGCTCCTTCTCTCTGTTTCTTATCCTCTATCTAATAGAACTGCTCGGGTCTTGATATATTGAGTGGGGAAGTTCATGAGATCTTTCTAGAGCAGGGGTGCCCAACCTTTTTGAACCGAGAGCTACTTTTAAAGTTGCCAGTCTGCCGAGATCTACCAGTCCAAGCGTCCAGGCGTAGCCATTACTGACAGCCTGCTACCAGGTAAATACACACTTCTACTTGTGTAAAACTGAGTAGTGTTGCTACACAAGTATAAATTAGGCTTACTAATAAGACGACTCAGATCTGAAGCTACTCAGGAATCTGCTGCCAAAGTGCAATAAAAAAGACAACATTAATAGAATCAAACCCTTTTTTTGTTGCATTTAGTGGAGTATAAAAATAAATGCCTTTTTTTTTTAAAATAGGATGCAAGCAACACTAGTTTCTTAACTTAACCTGAATTGATAATAGACTATACCCTTTATCTTTATCTTATACCATTTTGTACAATAATTATAATGAATAAGTTCAAACAAACTAAAACTTACAGCTGATTAATAACAGAATCTAACTTGAGTTTGTCTGAAGAACCAGCACCTTACCGTGGTAGAGAGGTTTGTGTGCCCTGATGAACCTGGGGGCTGTGTTGTCTGGAACCTTGTGTTCCTGGTAGGGTCTCCCATGGCAAATTGGTCTCAGGCAAGGGGCCAGACTAAGATTGGTTCAAAAAGACCTCATGAAAGACGACACAAGGAGTGAGGATACCCGGCCCGGAGGAAGCCCGGGGTCCCTTTCTGGAGCCAGGCCCAGAAGGAGGACTCGTCGGCGAGCGTCTGGTGGCCGGGCTTGCCACGGAGCCCGGCCGGGCCCAGCCCGAAAAGGCAACGTGGGCAACACCTCCGCTTCTCCATCCCGCGGGCCCCACCACCTACGGGAAACAACGATGGGGTCGGGTGCGCTGCCAGAAGGGTGGCAGTGAAAGCGGAGGGTCTCGACGGACCAGACCCGGGCGACAGAAGCTGGCTTTGGGGACGTGGAACGTCACCTCTCTGGGGGGGAAGGAGTCGGAGCTTGTGCGGGAGGTGGAGGCGGTACCAGTTGGATCTGGTTGGGCTCACCTCTACGCACAGCGTCGGCTCTGGAACCTTACTTCTGGATAGGGGTTGGACTCTATTCTTCTCCGGAGTTGCTCAAGGTGTGAGGCGCCGGGCGGGTGTGGGGATACTCACAAGTCCCCGGTTGGGTGCTTCGTTGTTGGAGTCTACCCCAGTGGACGAGAGGGTTGCCTCCCTACGCCTGCGGGTTATGGGGGGGGAAAACTCTGACTGTTGTGTGTGCTTATGCACCCAACAGCAGTTCAGAGTATACGGCCTTCTTGGAGACCCTGGAAAGAGTCCTGTATGGGGCTCCTGAAGGGGACTCTTTAATCTTGCTGGGAGACTTCAACGCACATGTGGGCAATGATGGAGACACTTGGAGGGGAGTGATTGGGAGGAACGGCCCCCCTGATCTGAACCGGAGTGGTGGTTTGTTACTGGACTTCTGTGCTAGTCATGGATTGGCCATAACAAACACCATGTTCGAACATAGGGATGCTCATAAGTGTACGTGGTACCAGAGCACCCTAGGCAGAAGGTCCATGATCGATTTCGTTATCGTATCATCGGACCTGAGGCCGTATGTTTTGGACACTCGGGTAAAGAGAGGGGCGGAGTTGTCAACTGATCACCATCTGGTGGTGAGTTGGGTCGAGTGGCAGGGGAAGCCTCTGGATAGACCTGGTAAGCCCAAACGTGTAGTTCGGGTGAACTGGGAACGTCTGGAGGAGGCCCAGGTTCAGGAGGCCTTCAACTCACACCTCCGGCAGAGCTTTTCGGGCATTCCTGTGGAGGTTGGGGACATTGAACCAGAGTGGTCGGTGTTCAAAGCCTCTATTGCCGAAGCCGCGGCGGGGAGCTGTGGTCTCAAGGTCCTAGGTGCCTCAAGGGGCGGTAACCCTCGAACCTCCTGGTGGACACCGGTGGTCAGGGAAGCCGTCCGACTGAAGAAGGAGGCCTTCAGGGATTTGTTATCCCGGGGGTCTCCCGAGGCAGTTGCAAGGTACCGACAGGCCCGAAGGGCAGCAGCCTCAGCCGTGGCCGAGGCAAAGCAGCGGGTGTGGGAGAAGTTCGGAGAGGACATGGAAAAGGACTTTCGGGCGGCACCAAGTTGTTCTGGAAAACTGTCCGACACCTCAGGAGGGGGGAAGCAGGGAACCATCCAAGCTGTGTACAGTAAGGATGGGACGTTGTTGACCTCAACTGATGGAGTGTTAGGGCGTTGGAAGGAGCACTTTGAGGAACTCCTGAACCCGACAACTCCGTCCTCTATGTTAGAGGCAGAGCTGGAGTATGACGGGGGATCGACACCAATCTCCCGGGGGGAGGTCACTGAGGTTGTTAAACAACTCCACAGTGGCAAAGCCCCGGGGGTGGATGAGATCCGCCCAGAAATGCTGAAGGCTCTGGGTGTTGAGGGACTGTCTTGGTTGACACGTCTCATCAACATTGCGTGGAAGTCGGAAACGGTACCGAAGGAGTGGCAGACCGGGGTGGTGGTTCCCCTTTTTAAAAAGGGGGACCAGAGGGTGTGTGCCAATTACAGAGGCATCACACTACTCAGCCTCCCCGGGAAAGTTTACTCTAAGGTACTCGAAAGGAGGGTCAGGCCGATTGTCGAACCTCAGATTGAGGAGGAACAATGCGGATTCCGTCCTGGTCGTGGAACGACGGATCAGCTTTTTACTCTCGCAAGGATCCTGGAGGGGGCTTGGGAGTACGCTTATCCGGTCTACATGTGTTTTGTGGACTTGGAGAAGGCGTATGACCGGGTTCCCAGGGAGTTACTGTGGGAGGTGCTGCGGGAGTATGGGGTGAGGGGGTCTCTACTCAGGGCCATCCAATCTCTGTACTCCCAAAGCGAGAGCTGTGTCCGGCTCCTCGGCAGTAAGTCGGACCCATTTCCGGTGAGGGTTGGCCTCCGCCAGGGCTGCGCTTTGTCACCAATCCTGTTTGTAATATACATGGATCGGATTTCGAGGCGTAGTCATGGGGGGGGGGGTCTGCAGTTCGGTGGGCTAAGGATTGCACCACTGCTTTTTGCAGATGATGTGGTTCTGATGGCTTCATCGGTCTGCGACCTTCAGCACTCACTGGATCGGTTCGCAACCGAGTGTGAAGCGGCTGGGATGAGGATCAGCACCTACAAATCTGAGGCCATGGTTCTCAGCAGGAAACCGATGGATTGTCCACTCCAAGTAGGGAATGAGTCCTTACCCCAAGTGAAGGAGTTCAAGTATCTCGGGGTTTTGTTCTCGAGTGAGGGAACAATGGAGCGTGAGATGGGCCGGAGAATCGGAGCAGCGGGAGCGGTACTGCAGTCGCTTTACCGCACCGTTGTGACGAAAAGGGAGCTGAGCCAGAAGGCAAAGCTCTCTGTCTACCGGGCCATTTTCGTTCCTACCCTCACCTATGGTCATGAAGGATGGGTCATGACCGAAAGAACGAGATCGCGGATACAAGCGGCCGAGATGGGTTTTCTCCGCAGGGTGGCTGGTGTCTCCCTTAGGGATAAGGTGAGAAGTTCGGTCATCCGGGAGGGACTCGGAGTTGAGCCGCTCCTCCTTCGCGTCGAAAGGAGCCAGTTGAGGTGGTTCGGGCACCTAGTTAGGATGCCACCTGGGCGCCTCCCTAGGGAGGTGTTCCAGGCACGTCCAGCTGGGAAGAGACCAAGGGGTAGACCTAGGACCAGGTGGAGGGATTATATCTCTTCGCTGGCCTGGGAGCGCCTTGGGATCCCCCAGTCAGAGCTGGTTGATGTCGCCAGGGAAAAGGAAGTTTGGGGCTCTCTGCTGGAACTGCTACCCCCGCGACCCGACCACGGATAAGCGGAAGAAGATGGATGGATGGATGGAACTTGAGTTTGTATTATATCAAAAACCTGTTGAAATGCTACTGTTTTTACTGTCCCCAAAAAGTGCATCGGCAGCCTCCAGGAATGCTTCTTTCACAACTTCGCCGTCTTTGAAAGACTCAGGGCCGGCGCCACGAGGGGGCAAAAGGGCCCCCTAAGTTGGGCCCCCTAAGTTGTTTTATTTGCCCCCTCACTTTGAGCATCATTCAACCATCAAAAAGTTAAATAAATGTCACAATTATTAAATAATTATTTTCCCCAACACACGTTACTATGTTTAGATCAGATATGTGGGCAACGTGTAAACAAGCCTCAACCCCAAGTGAGCTTGTAGTCTTAATTCATGTTAGCATGTGTGCTTAGCTGTAAACACAGTCGGATGGGGACCAAAACGTCCCTATTTTCCGAGCAAAGTCCCCATTTTCGGAACGTGCGTTAAAAAACATAGAGCAAGGTGAAATAAAATGTTACACGTCAGTAAAAACAGAGTAACAGTGTTGTGCCTGTTTGTAGCGTTAGTGTATTTCTTTTTCTAATACTTCTTCTTTTTCTACCTCTACTACTTCTTCTTCTACCTCTACTTCTTCTTCTTCTACCTCTACTTCTTCTTCTTCTACCCATGGATGTATAATAGGAAGCTTCAAATGTACCTTCCCGCAAAATATTGGACAAAAGAAAGTCGGCGAGTAGTGTCAACTAAATCCATAGTATTAGAACAAAAGTAATTTAAACGAGGTAAATTACGAATGTATGTTCTCAATCGCCAAGTGTGGGATTGAATATTAAATTAGTTTAGATGTATTGTCCCCAGGGGGAAATTCATTTCCACAGCTCTGTGAAAACAAGATGAAATCTACAAAAAAGAAGAGACTACTACAGATAGCACCACACATGATGCTTACCTGTTATTATTTAGGGCTGCCTGTATGGATCAGGTTTTTGCCAAAGCGAGCCCTTTTACTATAATAATAATATGTTATTATATAAACCGTATTGGTACAATGAGCGACATCTAGTGACGGATTTTTAATCTGTGTCAGTCCATTTGGTGTAGTATTTGATCCAATATTACATTTGGTTTATATATTAGTCTCTTTCTTATGAAATGCCAGGTTTTAGGTCTTGCTTTGAACATTCAATCCTGAAAATAAAAAATCAACCAGATGAATTAGTCTTTAATCCTGACCTGACTAGAGGAGATAGTAAGTCAATAAATCTGTATAGGAAGACGAGTTAAGGGATAGAGGAGAACAGGTTATGGTATAATTACAGAGCCTGTCCATTTATAAATTGAGAAAATCAATGTTAGTCTGTTAACGTGACTAACAAAGTTCAGGCATCTAATAATGTACTATCTATTATTAAAGATCAGAGGAACAGAACGAGGGGTCAATCTGGAATACAAATAAAGAAGCAAAGAGATTGTAGAGCAGTGAGAATGAAAAAGACTTGGTGTGTCAATTCATTACATTTTCCAGTATTTTTCGTTGTTGTGAAAAAAAAGTCGCCCCCTAGGATTTTTGAACAGCGCCCTCAGTCATTTCAGCCTGGAAAGACTTCATGTGTTTCGCAAGAACGTGACTGACCCGATGAGATGCTCTGGTAGCAGCCTTGCTCTGACCCGATGAGATGCTCTGTAGCAGCCTTGCTCTGACCCGATGAGATGCTCTGTAGCAGCCTTGCTCTGACCCGATGAGATGCTCTGGTAGCAGCCTTGCTCTGACCCGATGAGATGCTCTGGTAGCAGCCTTGCTCTGACCCGATAAGATGCTAAGGTAGCAGCCTTGCTCTTGTTGTTGGGCCTGGTGAAAATGGACTGCTGTGCATTTATCTGTCCTTTCAGGCCCCTCCCCTTTTGGGAGCGTAGGGCAGAATTAGGAGGGAATTCCGTCTCGTAGCGTTTGTGCACTGTTTTGAAATGCCGCTCCTAAATTACCCTTCTTCGATAAAGCCACGCTCGCATTGCAGATGAGACAGATGAGAGACAGATGAGAGACAGATGAGACAGATGGACTTTGAATTGGAATAGATACAAAAGTAATCATCCTCCCACTCGGAGTGAGAATTATATATTTTGGGCTTTTTTGCTTCTGCCATAATTGCGGTCTTGTATGTGCGGACTGTCACTCCTGTTGACACGGACAAAGTCAGCGAAATAGTGCCCACTGCCCACCAGCCACGCCCCGACACATGGGGTCACGCCGGCCAATCACAAAGCTTTGGTGCGTTCAAGTGCATTATTCTGGCACAGGAAGATTATGTGATAGGACATTAACGATAAAACAGAATATTGTTGTTCTATTTTTAGACACATCTCGCGATCGACTGGGAATCTCCCCGCGATCGACCGGTCGATCGCGATCGACTGGTTGGGCACCCTTGTTCTAGAGGGTTATCAAGAATAACTGTTATCCAATGAACTCTTCCCTCTCTGTCTGTGTCTGTGTATTCTCTTGTTCCGATTAACCCAGCCAAATCTTTGTTCTTGTTTTGTATCTATATCTACGCCGGGATCCGGAGTCGAGGCTGATCCTCTTGCTGTGGTCCTGTGTCCTGGATCCTCTATCCTGAGTTCTGGATTAAGTCGTGGACCTCGGGTCGTGGCTGAACCTGTCTCTGCGGTCCTGCCTTGGGTCTCGTCATGCTGCTTCCCTGATGGCTTCCTCAGGATTGTAGCTGACATCCTCGTGGATTCATCTTCTTATTACAGACACATCCATTTCCTAACATTCGGTCTATATGCTGTAGAACAGTGGTTCTCAACTGGTGGGTCGCGACCCAAAAGTGGGGTCGCGGACCCGTTGCAAGTGGGTCGCAGATGTGTGAGTGAGGGGGGAGGAAAAGTCAAACTTTTATTTTGAAGGCCCGATTTTCTAACGCTGTGCATGCAGTAGGCGTTGGACTGGAAGTACCGGAAACCATGAACGGGTTTGAAAACTTCTGTCACGTAGTGATCATCTTCTCAAAAAAACGTCTTTGCTGATGTTTTCCCGAGTCTTCTGGCCAATCAGAATCAAGATTGTTGCCAGAAGTCCCCACGGAGAATAACTTTGCGGTAGAACTATTCTTTATACATCCATGGGTACAACTTCAGATAAAAATGAACACATAATGAAATATGACCCCCGGTCTGATGACTGACAGGTCACAGAACAATGGGGGCTATCTACCCTAACCCACAATTTAAAGTAATTCACACAGACTATCTCCTCTTTGCTCTTCTCCCTGTGACGAGCAGCAAGCTGTCAGAACTAAGTGAAAAACAAACAATGGCATAAAATATTATTAATATGTCGGGTAGTAATAGATTTATTTATTTTCTTCTCAGAGTGTACCAGAATGCATAGTTTATGTTAGTATTTCAAAAAATCTCCTGGGGAGAATCCCCCCAGACCCCACTTCTGGGGTTGGGTTTTCAGCATGTGTGCCTTTTATACAGTTCAGCTTTGATTCCATCATCTCATTAAACCTTATTTAAAAGCATACTTTAGTTCTGTGAAGGGATATATGCACTGTACTTCACTTTAATTAATAATGTATGCTGAAAAGAGTATATTTTACTGCACGATATTTTGTTGAATAGATTTGAGTGGTTCAAAATTTCGGGTCGCGATCTATTGACTAAGGAAAAAGTGGGTCCCGAGGCCTGACCAGTTGAGAACCACTGCTGTAGAATGTATTATCTCTTGGATTTACACACGGCATCTATTGCACGTCTGTCCGTCCTGGGAGAGGGATCCCTCCTCTGTTGCTCTCCCTGAGGTTTCTCCCATGTTCCCTTTAAACTGTGGGTTTTCTCTGGAAGTGTTTCCTTGTACGATGTGAGGGTCTAAGGCAGGGATCACCAACTACATTTGTCCAAGGGCCAAAATGTATCCAATAGACACTATCGCGGGCCAGCGGGGGGGGTACAGGTACTGCATAAAGCTTAGCAGACTCACGCTAACGAAGGATCACTTCTAGGCAGGGTTGGGAGGGTTACTTTGTAAATGTAATCAGTTACTGATTACTGAATACATGCTCTGAAAGTAATCAGAATACAGTTACGTGTTCACTTTTGGAATACTTTCTTTTTCCATAACAGATGGGTATGTTTTGGTAAACAGGAGACACTTGTTTTACTGTTTTAATGGCTTATCAAGAACTCAAACTCAACATCTTGGTGTCATTCTGGACAGCTCCCTCTCATCTGCACCCCACATAAAAAACATCACCCGGACTGCATTCTCCTACTGTAAACCTTTCCTTAGAATATGTTATGAATTGTAAGGCGTCCTTGGGTGCTTTGAAAGGCGCCTCTAAATAGAATGAATTATCATTATTATTATTTATTATTATTATCTGAAACGATGTAATAACTTTTAAAACTGTTTCCAGTCACTTGCCCCATGCATTCAGCAGCAGCAGGCCATTCACTTTGATTTGATCCCGTTATAAATGTCATCATTTCGACAATAAAGAAATGCTACATAAACGTTATCTTGCACATTTTATCTAACCATCTCCGTTTCTAACTTTCAATATATTTTAAAAGAGATCTCTCTCTCTCTCATCTGCGTGCGGGGGCGGGCCTCACAGACACGCTGCATCTCTCTCTCTCACAGACACGCTGCAGCGCTGTGCAGTGTGCACACAGTTCTGCCGGTAATGAATATTACATTTTGTGAGGAAACCTTTCCACCAATAATTCCAATAACTATTCCAAAATGTATTCACTTCAGGTTTATGAAAGTAACTGTAATCAGATTACTCGTTTTACAAATGTAACGCCAGCTGAATACAGTACTGCACCTTACTCACGAGACGTTGTAAAAAAAAAAAAATGGGTGGGGGGCGAACGCAGTAACCACTCCGCCAACGCCACAGTCACCCCCGTTGTGCGGGCCGGATGAGAATGTCTGGCGGGCCGGATGTGGCCCGCGGGCCGCCAGTTGGTGGTCACTGGTCTAAGGACAGAGGGTCTAAGGAGGACAGAGGGTCTAAGGACAGAGGGTCTAAGGACAGAGGGTGTCGTATTGTCATACTGATATTCTGTACACACTGTGAAGTCCACTGAGACAAATGTAACATTTGTGATATTGGGCTATATAAATAAACATTGATTGATTGATTGATGATACAAATGTTTGTGTCAGTAAATGTGTACTAACAGAGGCGGGGGTGTGTGGAAATAACGGGGACAGAGCTGCTGTCAGACGATCAGCTGTGCGGCGTCATCACAAACGGACGTCGCTTCACGTGACGCTCCGAAGGAAAGGACGTCCCATTGCTCTTAAAACTAATTTCCCTGCTTCTCGTGGTTTCCTTGCGTCCCTCCTTGCTTCCCTGGTGGGAGGGACTAGTCACAGGGAAACGACGCAAGTGAGGGAGGCAAGGAATCCATTTAACCGAAGTGAGACGGACCCACAGTCTCTCCTTCTCTGCAGGGCTGGTGTGTGACAGGGGGCGTGGCTGTTATTCTCCTGGCTGCAGATGAGGCACACCTGTTCCCACTCACATAACCAACCTGCTCTTTAAGAGCCTGGCTCTCACCTCACTTCTCTGCCAGAGAATGAAATGCTGTTCGTCGATCCAGAGTGCCTCTGCAGCCCAAGCCCAGTTTTTGTTTCGCTTTGCAGTTTTTGAGTTTTTGTCCAGGAACGTTTTCCTTCTGTTTGTTTTTGGACCTTTCTGCTACCAGCCAGCTCCCTGTCGACAGCACCTGCCTTGGCCGAGTATTATTTAACACCTTGAACTTTACTTGTGTCTGTCTCTGCTTTGGGGTCCAAGAATCCAAACGCCACAGTAATAAGTTAATCATGATAGCAAGAAATCACATATTATTATAGTGACTTTTTGATCAATATATTTCTACTGATCAGATGATACTGCAATGAGATATGTTTGCATTCATTTGTCATGATTACTGCAGACATATTTACTGATAGAAACTTTCTTTAAATCCAGATATTGTGTCTTAAAAAGGAAAACAATCCATTCAGTTCAAGTTACATTATACTGTCATTAAATATGGATTTAAAGAAATAAAAAGCAGCTAGGTTATCATGCAGAGATGAGGAGCGTTACAATTATTTTAGTTTTAAATGAAGCTGTTGTTAAAATGTTTTTCTTATCATTTCAAGGGTTGATATTTCTTTATTATTAACCCTGTTGGGTTCCTTTACACTGTGACCTGACTTTGTTTACCTTGACCTCTGCATGCTTGGTCCCCTTACTGCAGTCCCACACTGACATCATGTGTTCATTAGAGTCGTCAATCACACACAGGAACGCTCCGGAGTCCTAAACACAACACCAACACAAAATCACATCACGTCAACTTAGTATCATGTAAAGTTCCACAGCACTAATTCAATCCATTATGTTCACTATTACTCTGCTATTTTTTAGCCTAAAATATAAAACTCAACACTTCCAACAGGATAATAAAGGCTGCTCAGGAAGTGTTATGTTTCACTGACGGAACATTCACTGCAATCACAAAATGGCTAATTGGAAGTGACTAGAGAAAATGATTAAATGGAAAAAGAAATCCCTCTTTGCTGCTGATAAGGTCAGGGCTGAGGAAATAACCATCAAACTGAACTGAACATGACAGATAATGGTGTTCCACTGGCTGGAGGACAGGGGGGACTTCAGTCCTGTCCTAAATAAAGACCTGGGCTGCGTTCCAATAGTCCATTTAGCTTAGGAACCTTCCTAACGGAGTGAAATGACCCGGAAGTCCCTCAGTGGCAGCCATGATAAGTGTCGTTAGTGTTCTCCAAATGATAGGAAAGGAGGTTTCAAACTTCCTTTCTAACCTCCTTTAGCTTAGGAACCACTGGACCTCCCTTACCGAAAGGAGAGGAGAAAATGCTGCCCCACAATGCCTTGCAGCCGCAGCATTTGCCGTCACTCAACAGTCAGCCGTTCACGGAAACAATCGATTATGACGGAGAAATGATATCATGAAAGTTACGGTGCTTATTAAGCATTTTAAAACGTATGTGGTAAGTTGCCAAAGTGCTTTGTTTTGAACGTTCATCAGTATTATAATCAAAGAGAGAAATATGAACGTTAGTTTTTACTGAAATGATCAAATAAAGTCAACATTTCACAGAGCTGTGTGGAGTTTGTTCAACTTTTAAAAGATGTTTGAATGGTGATGTACACAGTGATAGATGTTAAAGACTAACGTTTATAATAAATACATCTGTATTGATTTAAGATCTTTTCATCAATCATACGTATTGGGATCATTTGTATTAATGTGGACCGGAGGGAGAGGGTGACGAGCAGAAGTTTCACTTTCCTTTTTTATTTAAATTCCAACTTTGGTCCTGAAGAATCTGTTTCTCTGTTGTCCACATTCATAAAGCCTAAAGCAACAGCATCAGAGCACGGTGCAGAGTCTCTAGATGAGTTTACAGTAGTCCTTCGTTCTTATTAAACATCCATGTTGTAGTCCGCTGTATAGAAAACTGTAGTTTCCATAGTTCCCCCACAGCAGCAGACGCACATTCAGGACGTCCGCTGGCGCATCATAAACACGTCGGATAGTGAAAGTGCAGTCGATTCTCTAAAGTACCGCAGTCTCTTCTCCTAAGTCCTTTTGAATCCTTTCACTCAGAGGTCAAGGAATAGACGATAGGGTTAGAACTTAGGGGCTGATTTTTGGATTATCCGACCGCAACTCAGGTCCTGGCTGCAGTTGAGGTAAATCCTTTATAAAGTGTAATTGAGGATGTACAGTGAGTGTTTTATATTGCAATCAACTCACAGCAAAGGAAAATGCCACGGATCCCACCCCCCTATGGAAGGTCCCCAGGCCGATCTGCTGCAGGGTGTCCAGGGTGGTGGAGTTCCAGATATAAACACAGGGCTGCAGGGGCTGACACACACACACACACACACACACACACACACACACAGTGTATGCAGTCAGAAAAACATGGAGCAGGGTAAGGGTTGTTCCCAGTGGTGGAATGTAACTAAGTATGTTTAACTTAAGTCAAATTTTGAGGTATTTTGACCGCAATTCTTTACTTTTTACTCCACTACATTCATTTTACAAATGTAGTGACTAGCTACTTGGCAGGTATGGATTTATAATACAGAATATGAATGTACTAATAAATCATTATGTATGTATAGGTTAAGCTACCCAGCAGTATATCAAGTCATTTATATTTTCAAAAATATGGGTCAATTAAGTATGGGCTCAGAACAGTCTCATAATACACACGTGCACACAAAAGGATTCCCACTTGTATTTCCGGATCCACACTTGTGTTTTTCAATGCACACACAAATGTGTTCGTATTTGTAATTTTTTCTATCTATAGCCAATCAGATGTCTCCTCCATTCTAAGCCAATCACATGAGCGCGCCCCCACGAGGGTAGATTTCTTGCGTTCATGACGTAGCGCTTCATGTACACATTTTGCGCAGTCCGGAGCTGACAGCTCCATGGAACCTGCCTGCAGGCGCTAATCTCAGGACACCTCCACTCTCAGTACAGCGCCACTTTCCGAACAGGAAATGCACGCAAATACAAGCCTTTATATTATTAAGGTACAGCGCCACTTTCCGAACCATTGATTAATGCTTATGTACACAAAAACGGAAGGCAAACCCGTTTTAAATGTGTGTTTCCTGTATGGCGAATACAGCTGCTTTATTTATGTCTGTATGAAATGTTGTGATTGTGGAGGGAGCAGCTACAGGTTAGCTTAGCCTAATCCATCAGTGCACTACGAACCCCCAGTTTCCAACGGGTCCGTCTGCGCCGCGCTGCGCCGCGTTACGGAGCCTACACACGGCGGCGTGCGTTGCCGCTTCAACGCTTCTGCCCATTCACTTTGAATGGGGTAAGGTCACGATTCGCCGAACTACATTGTGGGAGCAAAGCGTAGCTTCTCTCGCGGTGCTCGCTGCAAAAGTAGAGCAATGTTCTACTTTTGCCGCCTCGACGGAGGCGTCAGCCAATCGAATCATATGCCAGTGCAAGCTCTAGCCAATCAAACCGCATGCTTGTGTGTCTGGGGCAGGAGATTCATGTGATTGGTTGTTGGTCGAGTTTCAGCCCCCCCCGCCGGCAGGCGACAACGCACGCCGCCGTGTGTAGGAGCCGTTACAGCTGCGCCGCGGCGGTCGTAAGGATCGTGGCCACTCTAGTCAATGGGTGCTATTCATGGTGCTATTCCACCACACGCGCCGCGTTACCCCCTAATCCCACTAGGAGCGTCTGCGCTGCGGCTGCAGCGTTTTTAGCGATCGTGGCCACTCTAGTCAATGGGTGCTATTCCACCAGACCCGCTGCGCCGCGGCTCGAAGCGTCCCAGAAGCTCCTCGCCGCAAGGAATTTCTAAAATATAGGATGAATCCTATTTTTGACGTGGCACAGCGCAGGCAGGAAGTGGAACGTTCATCCAACAACTGCAAGGCTGCACACACGACGGTCCGCTTCCGCAACGTTTTGAAACGCGCCTGGTGGGTTATGACGCAGGAGGAGGTCGCAGCGCAGACGCTTCCGGTGGGATCAGGGGGTTACGGCTCAGACGCGTCCCAGAAGCGGCCCAGAAGCGGCTCGGCGCAGCGCTTCTCTAAAATTAGGATGAATCCTATTTTTGCCACGGCACAGCCGTAACGTAAGGTCGGGCAGGCAGCCCCCCCTCGCAGGAAGTGGAAAGGTGAGCATCCGGGCCAGGCCCATCCCCCACGGAACCAGTGGAAACTGGGGGGAAGCCAGTGCTAGACAGTGAACTGTCAACGAGGGGGGGGGGGGGTATCCCTATCAGGAGTCACCTTGCCATCTTTATCCACCCCCGCAGTCTGTCCAGACGCCACACGGACCTTGTCAGGGTGGAGGGTAAGACTGCAAGAAGAACAAGACATGATTTAACTACATAACAAAAATAAGTTGTAAATGGCTCTAAGATAAAACCCTATTCAAGTATATGAATAGCGAAACAACATTTGTGTATCTCTGTTTTGGTCTCCAACAACTCCTAAAAAAAAAAAAATGTCTCTTTAGCTTCTAAATGCTTCTCTAGGTACACCTTGTGTTTGTCTGTCTAAATCTTCATGTTGCTTAAATGGGTTGGATGTTGTGTTGAGGGATAGCTGTTTCTACCAATTGGGGAACCAATCAGAGCTTTGAAGGCGGGATTAAGAGTGGGGAAGAAATTGTCTTTCAAGCTATCTTCTTAATTGCGTCAATATCACATATTGAGAGAAAATAAAAAGTGCTTCTGTAGCTGTACAAGGTATTTTAAGTCAATCAACCAAAATAACAACTATTAAATGTACATATTTTTCTATATTCAAGAAAATTGTGCTTCTAGCAACTGCTAAAATGCTTTGTAAATGACATTGATGTAATGGAGACAACTGGAATAAACACGAAGTAAGAAAAAAAAAGTCATACTAACATAATAAGCTACCCCACAAATGCCCTTACAGCTGAAAGTCAGTACCTTATAGTCATGGTCTCATTCCAAATCACATGTGATTGGGTGGACCATTAAAGCCATATACAGGACTGTCTCAGAAAATTAGAATATTGTGATAAAGTTCTTTATTTTCTGTAATGCAATTAAAAAAACAAAAATGTCATACATTCTGGATTCATTACAAATCAACTGAAATATTGCAAGCCTTTTATTATTTTAATATTGCTGATTATGGCATACAGCTTAAGAAAACTCAAATATCCTATCTCTAAATATTAGAATATCATGAAAAAGTATACTAGTAGGGTGTTCAACGAATCACTTGAATCGTCTAATTAACTCGAAACACCTGCAAGGGTTTCCTGAGCCTTGAAAAACACTCAGCTTGGTTCAGTAAACTAAATCACAAGTATGGGGAAGACTGCTGATCTGACTGCTGTCCAGAGGACCGTCATTGACACCCTCCATCAGGAGGGTAAGACACAAAAAGAAATTTCTCAAAGAGCAAGCTGTTCACAGAGTGCAGTTTCAAAGCACATCCACAAAAAGTCTGTTGGAAGGGGGAAATGTGGCAGGAAACGCTGCACAACCAAGAGAGATGACCGCAGCCTTAACAGCATTGTGAAGAAGAGTCGCTTCCAGAATTTGGGGGAGCTTCAAAGACAGTGGACTGAAGCTGGAGTCCAGGTATCAAAAGTCACTGTTCACAGACGTGTCCGGGAAATGGGCTACAATAGCCGTATTCCCATGGTCAAGCCACTTCTGAACTCAAGACAACGGAAGAGGCGTCTGACTTGGGCTAAGGAAAAGAAGCACTGGACAGTTGCACAGTGGTCCAAAGTCCTCTTTTCAGACGAAAGCAAGTTTTGTATTTCATTTGGAAGTCAAGGCGCCAGAGTCTGGAGAAAGGCTGGAGAGGAGCAAAATCCAAGTTGCTTGAAATCCAGTGTGAAGTTCCCACAGTCAGCGATGGTTTGGGGAGCCATGTCAGCTGCTGGTGTTGGTCCACTGTGTTTCATCAAGCCCAGAGTAAATGCAGCTGTGTACCAAGAGATTTTAGAGCACTACATGCTTCCGTCTGCTGAAAAGCTCTATGGAGATGAGGAATTCATTTTCCAGCATGATCTGGCACCTGCCCACAGTGCCAAAACCACCAGTAACTGGTGTACTGACCATGGCATTACTGTCCTCGATTGGCCTGCAAATTCCCCTGACCTGAACCCCATAGAGAATATGTGGGGTATTGTGAAGAAGAAGCTGAAAGACACCAGACCCAACAATGCTAATGAGCTAAAGGCCGCTATTGAAGCATCCTGGGCATCCATAACACCTCAGCAATGCCACAGGCTGATTGCCTCCATGCCACGCCGCATTGATGCAGTAATCCGTGCAAAAGGATTCCCAACCAAGTACTGAGTGCATTAATGGACATTTTCAAATGTTTGATTGTGTTTTGCTGTTATAAATCTTTTTTTTTTAACTTTGTCTGAGGAACTATTCTAATTTTTTGAAATAGGATTTTTGAGTTTTCTTAAGCTGTATGCCATAATCAGCAATATTAAAATAATAAAAGGCTTGCAATATTTCAGTTGATTTGTAATGAATCCAGAATGTATGACATTTTTGTTTTTTTAATTGCATTACAGAAAATAAAGAACTTTATCACAATATTCTAATTTTCTGAGACAGTCCTGTAAGGCGCATTCACACCGCAGTACTTTTCCCACAAAGGTTCATGAGAACTTAGTTCATGAGAACTCTTTTGTCGCGTTCACACCAAAAAGAGCCGGTACTAAAATTAGTTCATGTGAACCTTTTTACCCCTCGAAAGTCCCTGCTAGAGAGCAGGGACTTTCGAGCGGGTCTTTTGTGAGAAAAGAGCTATATTTCTGATTGGCTGGGCGGATTGCAAACCACGCCCCGTAATACTCCCAAAAAGTTTTGTGAAGCCGCCATTTTATTATCCTGGCATTAGCATTATTAGCATTAGCATTAGCCCAGCGCAGAAACGCAGAGAGACTGACTTATGGCAACACAAAATAAAACATGGGAGCGGTGGAGATGAGGAGGTGTCGGCGTTCTGGCGATTTACTCGGAAGGCTTCAGTAGAAGCTGCTGGGAGTCCCAGCAGCTTCTACTGAAGCCTTCCCCAACTCCGGGGACTTCCGGCCGGGGACTCCGGGCGGCAGTATACGCCGTGAAGTGGTTTGCGGCCTGCCAGTAAACCCAAAGCAGAAGAAGAAGAAGTGACGTCAGCGGCTTCATTTGCCTAATCCTCCCCCAGGGACTTATTCCGGTGTGAACGCGATCTGTACTTAGTTCATGAGAACTAAAGAGTTCTCATGAACTAAGTTCTCATGAACCTTTGTGGGAAAAGTACTGCGGTGTGAATGCGCCTATAGAGTGTTCCTTACTTTATTGGCTTCCCTGCAGGAACAGTTAAACTGTGGTTTGCCCCAAAGCCTTTAAGTGCCACTTGGAAATATATATAATTGGCCTTAATATTTCAATTGGGGCAAATAAATATATGTGTTATTTCACACAACACCCCATTGCTTTTATTTAGTGCAAAAAGCCACACTAGTAAGGTGCCCAAGCCAGAGATTGGATTTAATTTCCCTGTTTTTTTTTTAATTGGTGAAAAAAACACATGTTATGCGCACTAGTAATATTTGGCATATTTAGTTCATGAATTTGTCCAAAACACTCATACTCTCAAAAATGAAAATAAGCAAACCTATAATAAAGATTGTTGTTGGTCTGAGTTCAATTGAGAAACTTAAAAGTGTGGTTATTTCACCGAGTATGTGTGTGCCAATGTCTTGAATGGGAATGAGCCTCATTATTTGGCTACTGTAGGTTGGTTTGTATATGCATGGCTTTGTGTTGAGAGCCTGGCAGTTTGGTATTGGGATTTAGGGGGATTTTCTGGGGAAACATTTACTTTCAAAATTCTCCACTGAAGGCTGTGTACGTTTTATTTTCATGATGCCAGCAGTAGGAAAGTCCCCTGGATCTGAGCCCTAATACGAACTTTTTTCTCAGCTGTTTTTTGTACAGTTTTTAGCTCAGAGGTTTAGAGACATGTGGTGACATGCCAGCGTGCTGATCATCTCCCAAGTCTTTAGTACACAGTACATACTGCACCCTCCTCAGCCTCCAGCAGCTATAAAGACCTGAGTTCATCATTAGGTGAAGCAGAAACACATATGCTATTCTCTTTTGAACTGCTCTGGGTGTGTTGGTTACCAGTATGTAGATCTGCCTCACCAGGGTTATATGGACTTTATAATGTCCTGTTTCAGTGGGCTTCAATCATTTGAATACCTTTTAATAGATCTTTCTGCTTGTTCAACTTGAACAGAATAGGTTTATGGCCAATTCCCTACTAATCTGAGGCCTAGTCCCAACATATATGGGTCATTTTTTCTTCTTTGTGTTTTACTACTCCTCCTCTATATCAATGAACAAATATAAAACTGAAATATGTCAATGCCTAATTATCCAACACAAAGTCCCCTCAATGCCACCAGTTTAGCATGAGACCACTATGTGTGTGTGCACTTCCCAATCTGCTCAGTGGCTTTATATTATTAAGATATTTGAAGATTATTGTGAGTTAAAATGATTTTAATGCCAAACCATATTGTGAAATAATAATCTATGTTAAAACATGGTCCACCTTGTTTTGAATGTTTTTGATTTGTAGTATTTTGAGATTAGCAGAAATATATATAAAGTCATAGGTTGAATAATCTGAGGGCCAGCTTTATGCTTGACTGGGGTTTTAGGGATTACAATAACATTCATTTTATTCAAGAAATGTAATACTAACCCTGGATCTATACAATTAGCCTTTTTAAGCCTGAAAGCAGAGTCTGCTCTGATTGGTTAACTGGCCGGCTCTGTTGTGATTGGTCAACCGCTTAGAGATGTCGGAAATGTCCTGCCCTTAGCCTATCACGTACAATGTGTTAGAGCACTAGCCAATAGAAGCGCAAGTGTTACATAATGATGTCACTATGTAATGTCATGGATGGAACACAGGGATTTTAGACACCTATATAACACACTACAGGAAAGAGGAATCCCAAAAAGCATGAACGGGTCCTTTAAAAGATACAGAGATGCTGTATGAGAAACCAATGTGATTTTGGAACATTGAACAATGTAAATCTATTCTAGTAGAGCTCAACAATGGAAATATGATCAGTAGAAATGGCCATGACATGGGACCTTTAATACATTTGGAAGAACTTAATAATTTAACTTAATAATTTCTCAAATAGGCAACATCTGACCTTTTACGGCCTTTAGGCCATGTGATGCTTAAGACATGTTCTCCAGCTCTTTAAGTGAGTTTGATTTCATTGTGTGTGTAGATGCAGATGAAATGAATTGTGTCCCACTGACCAGCGGACGCAGTCTGTGTGATTGGTGTAGTGGCGTTGTGTGCGGTTCTTGATGTGGTAGAGCACAACAACACAGGCGATGAAGTACACTGCCTCGCCCGTCGGGAGGAAGTACAGGTTGGCACGGCAGTCCCGCCCCCGGTAACCATAGCTGGCAGGAAACGGTCAAGGTCACATTCAGGTTAATCATTGATCCATTTCATCTAATAAAAGAACAGTTCACCACACGAAGAAAGTGCGTCATTATCAAGTAATCTCCATGTTTCCATACATGTCTTTCTAAACATATGTCACCCACAGCTCACATGTGGTTGATGCTGCTCTCCCAGACTATTAAAGAGATACTTTCCATTACAAACAACGTGGCTTGAATCCAGGAAATGAGTGCACAGTGAAATAGGCACTGTCTGAATTGAACATATCCCTCATAAATATGGAGGCAGCACACTGCTGCTGTGGTACTGTGGAAGGATACACCCAGTCCAGCTCCAGCCTCTCAGAGGGCGGCTCCATCTTCAGGTCTTCATAGTTCAGGATGTTGGAGGGGATGTACATGGTTATGGGCCGGCCCCGGATGAACATTTTGATCGACTGTTCTGGAGGACAAACACACAAGGAGACATTTAAATTCAGCAGTTTTAAATATACAGAAAAAAAGATATAGAACAAATGTAAAGAATAATAAATAAATGAGAGGAACATAGAAAGAGATAGAACAACAAACTGTTGATGAAAAAAACGGGTGTCATCACATGACTTGTACTTGCAAAACAAACACAAAGCTGCATTATTGATTATTAATGCCACAACATCTGAAATATATGTTATCATTTATTAGGTACACCTGGCTAAAGGTGGGCGAAAAAACGAATTATTATTTTATTGATAGAGAGGTAATGATTAAACAGTCATTTTCATGGATCTAGTTTGTGGTGCTGTTCAGTTGGAACAGTTGTATTGTATGAGTTATTTTTTTTTTAATGATGTTATTAAATTGTTGAGGTATAACAGAGTTCTGTTGTTGTATGAGTCATACTGGAGGCGGGCTTTGGCCTGTGAACAGCGAAGGGGAAAAGAACAGCATGTTCGGTTGACCTTCAAGGTATAAAAACTGCTTAAACACAAAGTGACATCACACAGGTCTACCTTGGTTGTAGGTTCCTCTTCTGGACCCGGGGGATCCTGTGAGAGAGGGAAGGCATGAGGTTAGCCATACAAATAAACCCCATGATCCTCTCTGATTTAACACACAGCTGATTCCAGCCACAGCTGACCTAATGTTTTCTTTACGATCCCTAAGGATCTATTCCCTTTTTTTTTTACACGTAAGATCTATGAGCTTTGGATTTCATGCAGGATTATATTTTCCTTTTCCATTTCTTGTTTGGACTTCCAACCTGGCTCTGTTCCCTAGGAAACAGTTGTGTTATTTTATGAGACTGGGGGGTGAAGGCGAGCAGCAAGGCTGAGCAGACTGAATGTGAGCCCTCAGACTCAGAGGGTCTGGTGGTAACTGGTAAAAGGCCAAAGAGACACCTTGAGAAGAGACTTGGTTCTCACGTCGACAGAAGTCAAAGAGGAAACAGGAAGAAATAAATCAGAGCTGCAGGACAAGTAGAAAAACTGGTTCCTGCAGCAACCGACAATTCAGTCGAAGAAACATAAAGGCAGCATCTTTGCATATTTAGGGTTTCAAAAGAAATACAGCCCTTAACCCTTAGAGTATTCCCCCCTGCTCTCTAATGATTTATTTCATTTACTACTGGCCGTAATTCAACCGGCCAAAAATGGTCATCAACGCTCTGTAAGTACAGTTCACCTGAAAGTAAAGACACAAGTCCTTGATCACGGAATATAAGCAGTAATTCAAGAAACAGAGCTAACAGGTTAACTAAAACAAATATATATCATTATTTTAGTTTTTCGTTCAATGAATGCAACAAAGATAAAAACAAAAACACATCGTGGCTTCTATCCCACGTAGCACTGGATTACACTGTACTGTAACCTAAACAACACTTTTTCCGTGCCATACTTTGATAATAACAAATCTTCTTTTATTTTAAACGAAATTCTCAAATGTTAAAAGCTTTGAAAGTTGAACATTTGAATGAATAAAACTGTTTTTAAAGGGAGATGTCCATGGCAGCCACTGTAAACTGAACGCCATTCTGTGTAGCCTAAGCTTATTTAAGTGGGACGTTGTTTTCGACAAAGACTGTGCTATCAGACATTTAGTTTGTATTCTAATCGGAAAGTAAAAAGGTGGTTAGCCTAGCTTGCTAATCCTGAGTTATCAGTAACTCCTTGCTAGTAAAAACAACAACCTGACCTATGGGTGGTTCTGTGACTTTAGCACTGCCTCGAATCCTATCCCAGAATAACATTCATTAGGAGTCATTAGGAAGTATCTTAGGTGAGGCTAAAACTATGAGTACAAAGCCAGCCAAAGCTTGTGAAGCTGTTACCATTTAGGTGATGGTGGTATTGGAACATTCTTTAGTGTCTTCCCTCAAAAAAACAGAACCAAGTCGTAAACAAAAAGGTAAACATCCAGAACAACAATATAGGGAACAATAGTAAACTTCTTCTTAGCTTAACTTAAAGGGTGATCTGCTATTATTTGCCTTGATAAAATACATTCTAAATCAGTGGTTCTCAACTGGTCCGGCCTCGGGACCCACTTTTTACTTGGTCAGTAAATCGCGACCCAACATTTTGAAGCACTCAAATCTATTCAACAAAAAATCGTGCTGTAATATATACGCTTTTCAGCATACAATATTAATAAAAGTGAAATACAGTGCATATATCCCTTATATCCCTTCACAGAACTATAGTATGTTTTTAAAAAAGTTTAATGAGTTGATGGAATCAAAGCTGAACTGTATAAAAAGGCACACATGCTGGAAACCCAACCCCAGAAGGGGGGTCTGGGGGGGATTCTCCCCCAGGAGATTTTTAGAAATACTAACATAAACTACGCATTCTGGTACAATCTGAGAAGAAAATAAATAAATCTATCACTACCCGACATATTAATAATATTTTATGCCATTGTTTGTTTTTCACTTTGTTCTGAAGCTGAACTTGCTGCTCCTCACAGAGAGAAGAGCAAAGAGGAGATAGTCTGTGTGACTTACTTTAAATTGTGGGTTAGGGTAGATAACTCTCATTGTTCTGTGACCTGTCAAGCATCAAACCGGGGGTCATATTTCATTACGTGTTCATTTGTATCTGAAGTTGTACCCATGGATGTTTAAAGAATAGTTCTACCGCAAAGTTATTCTCGTGGGGACTTCCGGCAACAATCTTGATTCTGATTGGCCAGAAGACTCGAAAAAACATCAGCAAAGATGTTTTATTGAGAAGATGATCACTACGTGACAGACGTTTTCAAAGCCGTTTATAGTCTCCGGTACTTCCTGTCCAACGCCTACTGCATGCACAGCGTTAGAAAATCGGCCCTTCAAAATAAAAGTTTGACTTTTTCCAAAAAAAAAAAAAAAAAGATTCCAATTTTTTTTTTCCAATTTTTTTTCTTCACTTTTTCCGCGACCCACTCGAAACGGATCCGCGACCCACTTTTGGGTCGCGACCCACCAGTTGAGAACCACTGTTCTAAATGAACTGTTAAATTGCTAAATATATCTGACAAGGTAGTCAGCTTTAATTGAGAGTTTTTAATAAATCGGTGTTACAACACCACAGCATTTAAAAATAGTGTTCAGAAACATTTGTCCTATGCCCCATACTTCCTGCCACCTTACTGTCAAGAATGGAGAAAGCTACACTCATGCCAAGCACGACTATTAGTCAATCAGAAAGAGTTATGAAGACATCTTGACACAAAGAGCAGGCGAAGACTTAAAGAATGTTCTTTTGGCATGCTCCTCAGCCGGGTCATTTATCAGCCCGTCAGGCGCGTTGGAGCTAACCACAGTGGATGTGATTCCAGGCAGCGCCCACGGCCCAAACTGGCCCCGCAGTGTTTGGCTTCACAAGAACTCATAAAAAAGGGTTGCCAGTTTTAAAAAAGGAGTGGGAAATGTCGTGTTGAGTGATATTTCTGGTGTCAACAGGGTATGCTGCTAGCTTTCAGCTGGATGTAAAGCTCTGTAGATAACCGCCAAGATAACTGTTTTGTTCACAAGTATTTAGGCAGGGACCAGTTCCCCACTATGCCTGGCATTATTATTAGTAACTACTAAACTTCACACTTTATTTGAAGACCATAAACAAACAAAGCACAGGTGTACTAAATATTTCTTAAACTATGATGCCATGCTTTCACAATCTCTAAAAACAACCTATTAGCACAAAGTTAGGCTTTTTAACTATTGAAGGACAAAACTAACAAGTTCTTTCTTTGTCAAATACTTAATCTTATCCATAATTAATGCAAAACATTCTTACTTGATTCAATCTAGTCAGATGTAGTCTGGTATGACCTGTAGCTTATGGGGGCTAATGTTAGCAAACATTAGGGAGACCTAACATTACAGACAATAGTCTCACAGTAATGTAACTCATAACCTAGCTCAGCATATTATAGAGCAACGCATGGGGACATCCCTATCAAATATTTATAATAGTCTTATAATTAAATTAATAACAATTATATATCTCACTTTTTTAAGCAACATGTTTGATAATTGGCTCATACATGAAATGTTTTTGCATATTACATTTCCCCCTCATTTAAAGTGTTGTTGTTTCAAATGAACAGTAACAGCCCTATTTTGCCCCAGTCAGCCAGCAGTGAGTATAGTCCTGTCAGACCACGTTTTTAACATCAGAGAAAAAGGATTCAAGTTGGAACATCTTGTACAGCTGTGTCTTCTCATCCAGGCCTGCTGCCAGCATTCTCCACTGGCTTCAACAAACACAACTCTTCTTCTCCTTGACGTTCACAAACAACGTGAGAGAGTGAGAGACACATTCTGCTATTCTGGATTGTAGGAATGAGGCCTAAAAACAGGCCGTTCCATAACCAGAATAAAGGCCAACACTCGAAAAGCTCGGTAACCACAACTGTGGTTGGTTGGGAGATGCGATGATTTCTGGACAAATGACTACATGTGTGAACCAGTGAGGAGCTGCATGTACAAGTTCAGAAGAAAAGTTCAACTCTGAAGTTACAAAACCTTGGAAACAGTCCCTGATTCTAACAATCTTTGTAGCATGTCTATATGTGTTCCTCTTCTAATGCTACTTCTGTTTCACTAAAGAAGCCTTTCTTTGGAAAAACACATCACTCCAGATAAAGGTCACCTGTCAATCAACAAAGGGCCCAGTGTTCATGCAATCATACAGTACAGCTGACGTGTAATGCCTGACAGGCAGCATACTGGGGAAAACTGCCAAAAACATTTAGCATCATCAGCAGGCTCAGCAGGGTGTTACTATAGTTACAGTACCCTAAACCCTTTCCTGATATGACTGATGATTGATATGGAATGAAAGGAAACCTGGTTTTATTTACATATCTCTAGTATCTAGTTTTCTGATTGTCTGTGTGCAGGTGCGTCTTTGTCTACATCAAGCCTTCCAGTAATGAAAGATAATCGCAGAATGTGGATCATTCTTATGTTGTGAAGCATTGTATTCTTTGTTTCTCTGACTACATTACAGGAGAGGATTGTCCAGGTTTCTGGAAACAGGATATGATGCTAACGGGCAAACAAATAACTAGGGCACGGCAAAAACCTCATCCTGACTGGGAAACACACTCATTATGGTTTGTTACATTATCATATGAATTACTGCACAACCAGAGGCAACGCAGGATGGCTTTGATAGGCAAGACCTTGATTATTAGCACGTGTGCGCATAAAACGCTGCAAAACAGATTCCTAGTTCTATTCTTCTTCACAGTGATGTCTTGTGAATGCCAACGTGGAGAGGGATGTCTTATTGGTTGGAATACATTCTAAAACTAACCAATTGTGAGTCCAGAAAAGCATAATGCCTCGACCACGGCTGTCACCAGCGCAGAGACATAGCAGCTATTGATTACTGACCCAGCAAACCACAAGGGCCAAAACATTTCTTGACCCATCTACAGGTTGAACTGTTTTGGATTCTGCATAAAATACCATGTGTATATAGCAAATGTACTTCCTTCATCATTTGGATAAAGTTGTGAACACATTATTGAGATCTCAGGATTAAAGAGAGAAAAGCTACATCACCTGTACTGGCGACCATCTCCTTCGTGCGACTGTGGAGACAGAAAGAGACTGTGTGAGACAGCTGTGTGACACACTAATCACTGCAAGGTTTTCATGCGAATGGAATGCGATTATTATTATTCATAGGGGCCATCAGTGTTCCAGAGAGTGTCTCTTAGATGAGATATGTGAGGCTGCAGCAGCAATTGGAAAAAGTGAGCTTTGTGAGTGCGTGGTGACAGCTGTGAGTGATGGCAGCGTGGCTTACTTCTCCAGGCTGAGGAGGTTTGCAGAGGACGCTGCCTTCTTGTCCAGACGTTTCCTCTGCTTCTCTGGGTTTACCAGTTTTTCGCTGTTCCTACGAACCCTGAAACACCAAAGGACTGAAATCAGCTTCAAACCCTGTGTCCAAATACAATCCATAAATCCCACACCGATGCATTCAGTTAGCCTGCATGCCAAATGGAAGGAGGATGTGCATGCATTTATAGTAATTATACACATAAACATGCATGTTAGTCTCACGTTAGTCTCACGTTTGTCTCTGATTTTTTTTGCTAAACCTTCGAAAAGGATATACGTAGTTTAATAAAACTTGGGTCTTTTTTTTTGGCCACACTCACTATATAACTGACCCTTACTGCCCCCATTATGAGCAATTCTACACCTGTCAAGCTTTCCGGTATAGAACCACCAATATGCAGTTTAGAATTACACTGCTTGGAGATTTACCATATGTCACGGTTATCATGTCATGTCACAGTTCTATGTCTAGGTTTGGGTGTTTCCGCTGTTCTCTGTCATGTTTTCCTCCTGTCGTTAGTTTCCCTGGTGTGTCTCGTTAGCTGATTGTGTTCACCTGTGGCCCTTGTGTTTCTCCTCCCCTGCCCGGCTGTGTCTCGTCTTGTAATTATCCCTCCCTGTATTTAGTCTTGTCTCGTCCTGTGTTCAGTGTTGGTGCTTCTTTTGTTGGTGACTGAATTCACCGGTGAGTGTTCTGTTTTGTCTGTATTAGTTTCCTTATCCTTGAAATAAAGGTTTATCAGAGTTATCTGCATTTGGGTCCTGCTTCCTTCACTCAACCGTGACAGAAAGCACCAACCAGAAATGGACCCAGCAGATGATCCATTTGAGGTGGAACTACAACATTTTTCTTTTGATTTGGCTTGCTGCTATGATTGGTGGAGGGGAGCGTCCAGTGTTCTGCAGAAGGAGGCCGCTCTGGTAGAGGCGCACCGGTTGGCTATGGAGAAACCAGACTTGGTGAAATTCTTACCTGGCTGGATTTTGAACTTCATCTGGGTGTGTGATTTCCAGCCTGCTGACTATAAACGTCTCGGTGTGTTCCGTCTGGAGTCAACCAGTGCTTCCGCCCCAGTTCCTGCTCCTGTCCAAGAGTCGTTTTCTGGAACTCGGCTGGCTTTTGGAGGTCCACGGAGCCTTCAGGCGGCTTCTAAGAGAAGGAGTCGCAAGTCCAGGCTAGCAATCCGAGCCCCAGCAGCCATGGTTCCAGCCCCAGTTCTGGCCCCAGCAGCCATGGTTCCAGCCCCAGTTCTGGCCCCAGCAGCCATCATTCCGGCTCCAGTTCTGGCCCCAGCAGCCATCATTCCGGCCCCAGTTCTGGCCCCAGCAGCCATTGTTCCAGCCCCAGTTCTGGCCCCAGCAGCCATGGTTCCGGCCCCAGTTCTGGCCCCAGCAGCCATGGTTCCAGACCTAGTTCTGGCCCCAGCAGCCATGGTCCCGGCCCTAGCAGCCATGGTTCCAGCGTTAGCTCTGGCCCCAGCTGCCATAGTCCCATCTCTGGTCCCTTCTCTAGTCTCTTCTCGAGTCCCTTCTCTAGTCTCTTCTCTGGTCCCGTCTCTAGTCCCTCCTCTTGTCCCTTCCCTAGTCCCTCCTCAGGTCACTTTCCTAGTCCCTTCTCTAGTCCCTTCTCCAGTCCCACCTCTAGTCACTTCTCTAGTCCCATCTCAAGTCCCTACTCAATTCCTTTCTCAAGTCCTTTCTCAAGTCCCTCCTCTAGTCACTTCCCTAGTCCCTTCTCCAGTCCCTCCTTTAGTCACCTCTCTGGCCCCTTCCCGAGCCCCTTCTCTAGTCCCACCTCGAGTCACTTCTCTAGTCCCTTCTCTCATCCCATCTCAAGTTCCCTCTCGAGTCCCCTCTCTAGTTCCCTCTCAAGTCTCCTCTCGAGCTACCTCTCGAGTCCCCTTTCTAGATCCCTCTCAAGTCACCTCTCGAGGTCCCTCTCAAGCCACCTCTCGAGTCCCTTCTCAAGTCCCCTCTCAAGATCCCTCTCAAGTCTCCTCTCAAGTCATCTCTCGAGTCTCCTCTCGAGTTCCCTCTCGAGTCCCCTCTCCAGTCACCTCTCGAGTTCCTTCTCGAGTCCCCTCTCGAGTCACCTCTCCAGTCGACTCTCCAGTTTCCTCTCGAGTTCCCTCTCAAGCCCTCTCTCGAGTCCCCACTCAAGCCCCTACTCATGTGCCGTTGGAGGTCCCGCAGACAACTCTCCTGCCGGGGGTCCTGCCAACCCCATGTCCTGTGCCGTTGGAGGTCCCGCCGACTACTCTCCTGCCGGGGGTCCTGCCAACTCTTTGTCCTGTCTCGTTGGAGGCCCCGCCGACTACTCTCCTGCCGGGGGTCCTGCCAACCCCATGTCCTGTCCCGTTGGAGGTCCCGCAGACTAGTCTTCTGCCGGGGGTCCTGCCAACCCCATGTCCTGTCCCGTTGGAGGTCCCGCAGACTAGTCTTCTGCCGGGGGTCCTGCCAACCCCATGTCCTGTACCGTTGGAGGTTCCGCTGGGGGTCCTGCCAACCCCATGTCCTGTACCGTTGGAGGTTCCGCTGGGGGTCCTGCCAACCCCATGTCCTGTCTCGTTGGAGGTCCCGCCGTCTACTCTCCTGCCGGGGGCCCTGCCAACCCCATGTCCTGTACCGTTGGAGGTTCCGCTGGGGGTCCTGCCAACCCCATGTCCTGTCTCGTTGGAGGCCCCGCCGACTACTCTCCTGCCGGGGGTCCTGCCAACCCTGTGTCCTGTCCCGTTGGAGGCCCCGCCGACTGCTCTCCTGCCGGGGGTCCTGCCAACCCTGTGTCCTGTCCCGTTGGAGGCCCCGCCGACTACTCTCCTGCCGGGGGTCCTGCCAATCCTGTGTCCTGTCCCGTTGGAGGCCCCGCCGACTACTCTCCTGCCGGGGGTCCTGCCAACCCCATGTCCTGTGCCGTTGGAGGTCCCGCCGACTACTCTCCTGCCGGGGGTCCTGCCAACCCTTTGTCCTGTCTCGTTGGAGGCCCCGCCGACTACTCTCCTGCCGGGGGTCCTGCCAACCCTGTGTCCTGTCCTGTTGGAGGCCCCGCCGACTACTCTCCTGCCGGGGGTCCTGCCAACCCTGTGTCCTGTCCCGTTGGAGGCCCCGCCGACTACTCTCCTGCCGGGGGTCCTGCCAACCCCATGTCCTGTCCCGTTGGAGGTCCCGCCGACTACTCTCCTGCCGGGGGTCCTGCCAACCCTATGTCCTGTCCCGTTGGAGGTCCCGCCGTCTACTCACCTGCCGGGGGTCCTGCCAACCCTTTGTCCTGTCTCGTTGGAGGTCCCGCCAACCGCTCTCCTGCTGGGGGTCCTGCCAATTCCTGGTCCTCTTCCGTGGGGGATCCTGCCGAAGCCTGTCCCGCCGGCTCCGGTTCCTGTCCGGCCGACACCGGGTCCTGCCCGGCCTCCGGAGCTGTCTGGTCTTCGCCCTGACTCTTCCTGCCGCTGCCTTCGCCCTCGATCCCGACCCTCTGTGAGCCGCGGTCTTCGCCCGCGGGCCCGGCCTCCTGACTCTTCCTGCCGCTGCCCTCGTCCTCGAGCCCGGCCCCCTGACTCTTCCTGCCGCTGCCTTCGCCCTCATGCTCGGCCCCCTGAGTTCGCCCGCTGTGGCCTTCGCCCCACCATGGACTCTGCCTTGCCCCCGGGCCGTCCGCCCGAGACCCCCACCATGGACTCTGCCTTGCCCCCGGGCCGTCCGCCCGAGTCCCCCACCTTGGACTCTGCCTTGCCCCCAGGCCGTCCGCCCGAGTCCTCCTTCTCGGCTTCTGCTTTGCCCCCGGGCCGTCCGCCCGAGATCCCTTCCTGGTCCTCTACTGTGCTCCTGGGCGGTCAGCTCAGTCCCGTCCTCCGGACCCCCTCCACCCACCCTGCTGGACGTGGTTGGATTTTTGTTTTGGTGTTTAGGGACGTCTGGAATCCGTCCCTTGAGGGGGGGGGTTCTGTCACGGTTATCATGTCATGTCACAGTTCTATGTCTAGGTTTGGGTGTTTCCGCTGTTCTCTGTCATGTTTTCCTCCTGTCGTTAGTTTCCCTGGTGTGTCTCGTTAGCTGATTGTGTTCACCTGTGGCCCTTGTGTTTCTCCTCCCCTGCCCGGCTGTGTCTCGTCTTGTAATTATCCCTCCCTGTATTTAGTCTTGTCTCGTCCTGTGTTCAGTGTTGGTGCTTCTTTTGTTGGTGACTGAATTCACCGGTGAGTGTTCTGTTTTGTCTGTATTAGTTTCCTTATCCTTGAAATAAAGGTTTATCAGAGTTATCTGCATTTGGGTCCTGCTTCCTTCACTCAACCGTGACACCATATTGATTTGTGGTTGTTGATTTTGGACAGATATACACAAAAGCAGCTCCTTATTTAAAGATGTCCACTGTGGTGTTTCTGGATATAAGGACTGTTGATGGTCACCGATCAACTGTGGCTAGCTAGCCTATTAACAATACTTAATCTTAACATTAACATTACTTAACTTCCAGAGGGAAGTTAAGTCCAAACAACTTAACACAAATAGGACCAAGGCAAAAAGTTAGCTTGGCAAGCTAATCAGATCTCAATCCTTCACCAAGTTAAACTCCCCCAGATCCACTACAGAGCTGCTAACATTAACATACACTGTCAAATAGCATCCAGGACTAGTGTTACATGACTTCCACTAGCTCTTCCAGTTCTTAACAGGGCTGCACCTACAACATGTAGTTCGCTAATGATATGCTAACCCTTGGCCTTGGAAATATGCTAAGGATTCTACTGTAGATAGTAAGCTAGTACTAACATCTTAGAATCGTACTTTAAAGCAGACCAACACAGGAGGTGTCAGACAGGTTGTGCCAACAGTTTATCCAGAGGAGGAAGTAGGTTTGAGAATTGAGATGTATGTTTATGAGAAGCAGTTTAGGAACTAACTTCTGTGTACCTTCCTCTTCCAAACCTATTTGGCTAACCTGGAGGTTTGTCGACAGTCTCTGATCATGTTCCTCACCCTGTTGAACTCATTTGTTTGACAAGGTTTCCAGATCTCAGCAATGAACTTGGGATTACTAATAGAAGTGTTAAACCAAACCATGTACTGTATGTATTTAACTGGCAGTAGCCTTTAACCCCTGAACACTCTAAATCCTTTCTGTAACTTTTAGGAGAAAGGGTTGGTAAGGGTCTCAAACTGTATTAGGAAATTCTCATATTGTCTCTCTGGATTACCTGCAACATACCCCCTGTTTCCTGATGACATGCCATTGTAGCCGTAGCAACACCATGAGGAAGTGTTACTGGACAAAAAAAAGCTTTGGCATGAATCTATGTCATTGTTTATGGATTGAAGAAGTGAAACTCATCTGGCAAACTACTTCTGCAAGCAAGTCTTTACTAATCTTAACAAAAAGTGTTAAATATAGAGGTGTGGTAGCTGGGCACTGAAGCTTTCCCAGTACCTCGGGTTTCCATTGAGGGGCATGGCAGAGCTTAGCTGAGGAGGAAGAGCACATGTTACCCATCACCAATAAGCCCTTTTATAAGCCACAACAAAGAAGTAGGACAAAAGAACATGCACAAGCCCATACACTAGTAAACAATCATTATTAAAGCAGTCATTTGAGTTGCAGTGGGGAACAAATCACAGCATGCAAGAGATCATTGATTTGTTTGAAGAAAACAATGTTAAAAGTGTAGAGCTAAGATTTAAAGCAGCATGTGTGGTTCTGCAAAACCCAGTTGAACTCACAGATCCTTCGTGGCACTGAGTCCATTTGCACATCTGTATCGTCTTACAGAACAATCAACGTTTGTGGCTACAGTGAACTTGTAACAGAGATGATCACTGGAGGTTTGTATTTATGGATTCTAACTCTGATGTGTGCTGTTTGGACAGATACGCTGTTTCAAAGCATGTTCTGGCCTTGAGAGGCTACATATGTGCAGCCTTGCAAACCCACTGACCTTTCGTGTTCAGTCCAAGTCTATACATACTCTGCTCCTAGTGTGTTTGTACATTATGCTCTGTTCAATTGCCCTCACATTACATTTTCCACTGGGCTCAAAGCTCTGTGTGCCGTGAAGCTAACCCTGGATATGTCACTCAGTGTGGACGAGGACCGCTATTATGTTCCGCTACGGCTTTATGTTTCCCCTCGCCCCCTGCCCAAACACATGGAGGAGAAAGCACATGGCTGGAGAGAACATGATGACGGAACATGTCACCCCCCCTTGGGTTCCCTGCACGGCATAATAACCCTAAGACTGGTGTTTTTTATAAGGTCTGTTCGCAGTGAAACTGGGGTTTGTAGTAACACAAGTCAGAATCAGGAAATGATTGGTTTGTCATCAGAACAGATACAGAGAATCCTTCCTGCCAACTGCAATAACTCTCTACACCTCACCTCCATAGCTTGGTAGTGTCTCCTTTTCTATAACCCGGAACAATTCACACAACAGCTACTTTGCACAATTGAAATGTTTATATAATCCAATGCCAATATGCGTCTGTAGTATATTTCTAGATATTTCTGTAGCTTAGCGAGATTGTATATATTGTATAAAGTATAATTTCCCAGTTTGGGATGATTAAAGTATCTACATTGAAAAAACTGAAACATTTATTTAATTAAATGTATGTCAACAAATGTCACATAACTGTATTAGGTTTGTTGAAAGCAATAATATGAAGTTGAACCCAATCTTTTTGTATTTAAACTTAATATTATTGCTTTAACATTCACTTAAAGTAAACGTTTCAGTTTTTTCGGTGTATCTATCCATCCATCCAACTACCTACGTACCTTTCTATCTATCTGTCTATCTATCTATCCATTTATCTATCTATGTATCTGTCTGTCTATCTATCTATCCATGTATCTATCCATGTATCTGTCTGTCTATCTATCTATCCATGTATCTGTCTGTCTATCTATCTATCCATGTATCTATCCATGTATCTATCCATGTATCTGTCTGTCTATCTATCTATATATCTATCTATCCATTTATCTATCTATCTATCCATCCATCCAACTACCTACGTACCTTTCTATCTATCTGTCTATCTATCTATCCATGTATCTATCCATGTATCTGTCTGTCTATCTATCTATCCATGTATCTGTCTGTCTATCTATCTATCCATGTATCTATCCATGTATCTATCCATGTATCTGTCTGTCTATCTATCTATCTATCTATCCATTTATCTATCCATCCATCCATCCAACTACCTACGTACCTTTCTATCTATCTGTCTATCTATCTATCCATGTATCTATCTGTCTATCTATCTATCCATGTATCTGTCTGTCTATCTATCTATCTATCTATCCATTTATCTATCCATCCATCCATCCAACTACCTACGTACCTTTCTATCTATCTGTCTAACTGTCTTCTATGTAAAAGCCAAGCAATAAAACGAGAGAGATAGAGAGGTTTGATTATGAAGTGAGGGGGAGGAAGGCGAGATCACGCACAGCTTTTTCTTCTCTCCTTCGTGGATGGGGGTGATGGGGGCTGAGCGGGGGGCGCTGAGGTTCTGCTCTGAGGTTCTGAGCGACCCTGAGGGAGAGCCCAGCTCCTCTGGAGAGCCGCTTCCATCCTGGAAGTCATCCCTCTGCAGGCCTCTGATGGTGGTGGGCTGGATGGGCTCCTCCACTGACGACGTCCAACTCAGCTCCCCTCTTTCTTCATCTTCCTCCTGCTCTTCATCCTCCTCTTCCAAGCCGGGGACCCGGTGGAGCTTGGCCCGCGTCCCCTCCACCGCAGGCTGCCCTGAAGGTAGGGCGTCCTCCAGCTGCAGGCTCTGGACTCGCCTGTGGAGAGGGACCCTGTCCTGCCAAGTGTTCTGCCCAGGGAGGGGGGCCTCTGTCTGGGTCCACCTGTCCAATGTGGCTGCTCTGGGTCTTTGCTTCAGGGACACTGGGCTTCCTATGTGGCCGTTGGCTTTGGTCACAACGCTGTCTGACAGTTCGCTAGATATAGTTCAAAATAGGGATGGGTATCGTTAACATTTGACCCGTATTACTACCTTTACTGATACTGTTTATCGATCCGGTATTTTAACAGTATTTCTATCGGTTATTTTTGTTATTTTTTTAGGGAAATACTAATTGGAAACAGAAATAACATTGCTTTATTTTATGTAAATAAATTAAAAAAAGCGTTATTTACAGTAAATCCTTTTTTGTAATAAATCATTATAGACTAATGTGATGATGCTCATGTGAAACAAATGATATAAAGAATGATTTAGTGCAAAATAAAAAATGGTTACCCTTATTCATTGACCCATGTTTGTATAATTGAGTTAACTCTGTGTGAGGGCTCTAGGCTGCTACATAACATACCAGACGTGCTTACGTTGCTTGTAACTGTGGCAACAGAGCTACGTTTCATTTGTCCGTCTGAATATGGAGCCCGAAGGCCAGATATTGGACAGATTGCTCGGGTTTCCGCCCTTACACGAAAACACTTCACGCACTTGTGGCAAACGAGCATTGTCCACATCAAATACTTTTATGTAGCAATTTTAAATATAAAATATATCATGTATTTATTTTATTTATCCAGTACTGATAGGAAAACCGATAACGTCTGATCTTATAGATACCACGGTCTTTCAAAAGGCCCGTTTAACATCGGGTTTCGATACCCATCCCTAGATAAAAAAAAGGTCGAAGTCAAAACAGAAGAGTCATACAATCTACACAACTATGGAGGTAGATTTGTCTCCCTTTTATTTGTGTGAATAAAAGTGAGTAAATGTGTAATGTGTAAATGTAAAACACCTTCCACAAATACAAATAAAACCTGTGAATACCATAATGCATTTACATCTTCCTAACACTTACAACCTTCCACCGGTAGACACACACGGAGATATGAGACAAACCTTCCACCGGTACGAACATACATCTACTATCTAGTAGTAGATGTACTACTATCTAGTAGTAGATGTATGTACTTTGTTCGGGTGATGACGTGGTTTGCAAAATGTTTTGCATTCGTGGAAGGGTTTTCACATAACAGATAACACACCGATTATTTATCTGTTCACACAAATAATATTGAGACAAATCTACCTCCATACACAACATATGAACACAACCAAGATTTAAAAAGGGTTATTAATGGCAGTACAATAGGTGAAAGGAGCTCTGCCTCTGTGTGTAGGTCCAGTACCTGGTCGCAGGGTGTGGGATCACGTCATAGGCTGAGCTGGAGGACAGCTTCCTGCTGCTGGGGCAACCGTCTGAGCAGCACACCTGGTTCAGCACTCGAGCAGAAGCTGGGTTCACTGGTTTGAAATTAAACCATTTGATGCATTTTTGTTATTTTTGAGTGGGCCAACAAAATAACAAAATACACTATAATACGTAAACTGCCTGTCATAGATTTTCTACTGTTTTTAATGTGGGTACTAATTAGGGAATGTTTGGGTTATCTTGCAAATAAGTGACAAGGACTACTTGCTTTGACTTATGGTACAATATGTCTACATCGATATTATATAGTATTTTATGAATTAAACAAAAAAGTTTCCAACTTCTTATTTTATTTTAAAATGTTCTCAATTAAAATTGCAAACATTTGTAACTACACCACGTAATATCCTCACCATCGGAGGGGTTTAAACAAGTTGGCCTTGTTAATAATAATTATATCAATAATAATTATTATTATATTGGTTATTCAATATTTCAATGTTGTTCCTGTATTTTTGGAAGCTTGTATTGCATTACTGTTCATACAGTTGTATGTGTATTTAATAACTAGCTAGGTAAAACATACAACCTTTGATGTGGCTCCACTTTTAGAATCAGACTGAGCACGTACACGGCAACAGAAACTAAATCCATTTCGGTTTCTTCGTTGACAAACAGGTTCAAACATTGGGAAATGCTCTTACTCACCTGCAATGAGCTGCTGTTTCAGTAATGGTAAAAGCTGGTCATGGAGGCGGATCCTGCGCAGGGCATCAGCCAATGAGGACTTCAGCAGCGTGATCTCATCTTCCTGCGTCTGCAGACGCACTTCCATCATGGAAGCTCGGTCTGGGAACTCAGCGCTGCCGTCTGCTGACGCATCGTCTGCGACGAGACAAGAGGGGTATCATGAAGGATGAAACGCCTGGCTCAAACGAGCCAAAGAAAATCAGGAGTATTTCATCAGAAGCATTTAAGCCTTGCTACAATATTATTGTTCTTGATTTGAAAACATAGATCTGTGACAAGAATTCACAATAAATGAATAAGCTGATAAACACAAAACTGTGTGTCACAGCCACAGAGCAACTCACTTTAAACATCAATTATGTAGAATCAAATATCAAATTGAAAACCAACAAACCCAATGACATAAAAAAGACAGAGACAAACACAAGTATAGTTCAGATTGAATGCTCTGCTCATTTTAATTTAGCGTTGTGTTTCTAATTATATTAGGCTTAAATCATTCAAGTGAATTCAATGTTAAGTGTCTTAGGGCTGTATAAAACACAACATATCATTCTTAGTTTTCTCTTAAGATGGATGAAAGTGTGACTTCAATTTAGCTGACTCTTAAGGACATCAAAAACCTTTCTAATATGCTATCCTTTGCAAACTGAAGATTTGTTCCATTATTCTCTTTTATTTGACGTTTAAGAAGTTGTGCCAACCCAACTGATGGAAACACAATTACAATGTATTTGTTCCTATATATTCAAAAGGACTGTGTCAAATTCACCTGACATCTGGATGGAAAAAGAAAAGCAAACAGGACCTGACTACATTCAAACAAGTCTTTCAAGTGTCATTCCTGTGTGTGTGTTGGCTTGTATTTCAACCTTTCGGAGAACCAATTTAAAAAAGTATATATTTAAATGTCGTCATCGCTTCATTCTGGGGACATTTCTGCATTTTAAGGACATTTGAGCAGGTCTTCAGTACTACAATGGACTGTTCGAAGGTTAGATTTGGTTTTGGAGGTAAGGTTACTGTTATACTTAGGTATAGGTTAGGGTTAGGATTAGACATGTAGTTGCCATGGTTAGGATGAGAAAAGGCATTTTGTCAGAACATTCTCAAAAGTATAAGACGACAAACTTGTGTGTTTTTTTGCTGTCCATGGAAAGTGAATTACAGCTGCTTAGAGCATTATGTACACCAGAGCATCTCAAAGACCCTTTTGTGTGTGTGTGTGTGTGTGTGTGTGTGTGTATGAGGGCTGGTTCAAAAAGTATGTGTATGGCTGAGTTTGTGGAATGCCTCCTTCTGTTCTTGTGTCACAGGATGGAAGAAAGCTGTGCATGGCGGCCGCGATAATATTATTATCCCATTGAAATCCACTGTGTTGTGAGTTCTCATGATTACTCATCCAATCAAAATGGCTTTGGCATTTTAATGTTTATTTGGCAATGCAGTCCAACAAAGCACAAACTGTAATTGACCGAGGAATTCTAAGGAACGGTTTTCTCACTGGGTAATAAGTAGGTAAGAGGTCCTCAGACACCAATCTTTACAGTTCTGTGACTTAATTTGAGCAAAGACTACCAGCTGGGAACCTGGAATTACACGTAGCCTGTAATTGTAGTCTAAAGCTCCATTTCCTCATGGGTTTAAAATCTCTATCAACAATATGCCATTTTTTTTGCTCAAGACTTCCTTTATTTATCCAAGCTACAGAGAGAACAAGGCTTTTGCTTTTCCCCCCTGGTTTATAAATAGATTTATCAGAATTTGGTCAGAAGCCTCTCTTTTGGATCCCCCGCTCTTTTCTTTCTAACTGATGTTAATGCAACCGGAGCACTTCCTCTATGTTAACCTGCTGTTTTGACAGAATGCATGAGTTATGTCATATTGTCTGAGTTTTTCTTTTAAAAAGAGATCAAATTCACTCTTTCCTCTTGTCTGCGCAGAGGCTTCCAGGCTCAAAGGGGAAGTCCCTACATTCCCAATAGGCTTCTAATGTGAAACATATGCTAATGTTTCCTTCTGATTGACTGTAGTGTAGTGCAGAGTTCCCGTTAGCCGGTAATTACAGGACTATGACCGGTAAAATATGCTGAAGACCAGCAAATCTAAATCTCTCCGGTCAAAGTGTCCGTTCAAAATAATTTCCGTTTAGCGCAATACCACATCAGTTGTTCAACTTGCGCCATTTATGTGACAGACAAGAATAGTCAATTCTAATGTCTAACACGTGGAGAAAGAGATGTCCTGGATGGGTTGATTGTGCGTTGATCTGTTGGTAATGCCTCAGGGTTCCGGTGGGCATGTAAACTAATGCATAATGCTGCGCTATACTTTGTGGCCTCACCCGGTTGCATAGTGACACTTATTGTGTAGGTGTCTTTTAATAAGCAGGTAGTCCCATCATTATCTAGAACTAGCTGGATCTGATCGATATGGACATAAACGCGAGTGAAGTCTAATCTAATCTGACGGGAGAGAGAGATCAGCTGCTGCTGACGAGTCGACACGCAGCTCTGCATGATCACCTGCAGCGGTGAGCTGAACAAAACACACACTTCAGGTTAGAATATCACACCTAGCTATTTTAATTACCTCTCAAACTACCGTAACTAGTTATAGATATGTTTAGTTTTACTGTCGGGTCACTCATTACTGATCCGCGAGCTGCATGATACTTTGATGATCACTTTTGAATAATGTAGTTAATCTACTATGATTAGTTTGTTTAATATCGAATCATCTCAATTTGTTTTAAAGCACAATAAATAACAAAGAAGACCTTTGACCGGCACTTTTCTCATTTTGTCCGGAAGATTTAAACTTTGACGGACATGTTGACTGGCGAAAAGATATTCTAACGGGAACTCTGGTGTAGTGATAACACTGTTCAAATGTAACATGCTAAAATAGACTTAATCAGCTAAATCTATCTTGATAACATTAGCTTAACTTTGCCACTAACGAATAGCCAATGCTAAGGTTAGAAGCAAAAAGTATATTGAATTCTAACGTATGAGTTCATCTTGTATAAGTAAAACTGTGTCTTGTCTTCTTTCAAATAACATAGTATAGGTGAAAGGAATACTAGTTTCACGTACAAATCCTAATTCTTATTTGAAGCTTAATTTTGTATGGTGTTGTTAACATCCAATATGTGGGCTATTAATGAAAACGATAACAAAAGATGGCAAATTGTAGTTTCCAACTGGATTACCCTGTTGTTTAGCAATATTTTTAACGGTAGACAAGTTATTCAACGTTTTTTTCATGGTCGTTTTTTAACATATAGTTCAAAACAACCATTATCTAAGTCGAAGGGAATTGTGAAAAACTGGATAAAGGTCCATTTATGTCCGCTCCTGGCAAACAAGCACAACACTTGTGCATGGGCAAAGTTGGCAGATGTTATTACAAGTAGGGATGGGTATCGTTTGAAATGTATCGATTCCGGTTCTTCTTATCGATTCCGGTTCTTATCGATTCCCCGTTTCGATTCCAAAATTGTAAAAGAAAGAGGTCAAACGTTTAGATAACAAAAATATCTTTATTCTTTTAAGCTTTAACTGACATTGTTACAAATGAAAAATATACATGCAATACAAATGTATTGCACAATAGCTGTGCTTTATTTGAACTGAGCTATGCCTGTGGCAAGCTATTAACAGGCATTACACTGTGCCTTGTCTTTTTCTTTCTTAGTGTAGTGGAGCATCACTTCAGAGCGTTTACCGCGACCCATCTTTGGTGTTATGAAGTGACTGAGCTCGTGAACTGTCTACGGGAGGGCGGGGGAGCCTCGCTGCGGGGCAACTGTGGACCTCTGTCGCCTGTCAGCGCAACTTACATGATGCCGTTATTAAGGGCGGTGCCGGCCTTCAGCGCACTGAGCCGACCGACAAACGGCCCGCTGACGACCGGCCGTTCTATGATTTTCCAGGTCCGACCTGTATTCCGCGGTGACCCGCTGGAATACAGGGTATACCGCGTTTAGGAACCGTTAAGCAGAACCGAAATTGTGTATTTTGTATGGGTACCCGGCATTTTCTTATCGGTTCTCATCTGGAACCGAGTTTCGGTTCCCAACCCTAATTACAAGAGACCTAATGAAACTCATCACTACCTTTTATTAGAATTACAGATTTCTCTAGGTTTAAAAAAAGATACAAATATTTGGCATAGTGCAAGTACATAACTGAACGTATCGTTTTTAAGACTTATTAGGTCGGAAATATGAGTTGTTTAACTGCAGGTTGATGGAACAACATTGGTGGTGAGAGAGATATCTTTGTCGTTCATCTTAAATGAAGGCAAGAGTTTGGGCACAATTTGGGTTTATTAACATAAATTCACTTTGCAAGTCTAAAGTGAAATATGTTCTTAACTTCATCAGACTCAAGGTCAGGTTTCAAACACAGAGCACTGGGGTGAACCCTAAAACTAGTGCCACCTTTTTATTTATTCAAACAACAATCAGTTTAGAATCAAAAGTCCAAACTAAACCATGTCACCATAATTGCAATTGCATTTTGAGAGATGTCTTAAAAATCTTGAAATGACTTAGACTCCAGACCAAACACATTTATTCAGTTCTTTTTTTAGAGTTCAGACTTCCTGTTGTAAACACACTCACACTGTATCATTACATTGTGCAGTCTGAGATGCATTGTCACCACAAGTGAAAGGTTTTAAAAACAGGACAGACGGGTGTAAACCAGATTTGTCTTTCTCAGCTCTTGTAAGCTGATATCAAATGTTCAGATTTCCTAATGCTCTTATAATGATTACAGAAAAACAAGATCTGTGTGTAAGGTGCATTGATTCAATCTCTGAGGCTCACTGGAACATATTATCAGCCTGTTTTTGACAAGAAGTACCGGATCTCCTTTTTTATTTTCACTGTGTCTCAACGTGTCTCTTCCATTGTCTCTCCATAGGATGTCAGCTAAAACTTCTGAGGAAAAAAGCTTGATGCTTTAAATGAACTCAACTGAACTTAGGTTGAATTCATTTGGTTTAAAAGGTTGCCTTTAAAGGGGCCCTATTCTGCTCCTTTCCAGGTTCATATCAGTACTTAGCTCCTCGACTGTCTGGGACATGTCTCCATGCCTTAATGTTCTAAAGCTCTTTATTGTTCTCATACTGCCTGTGCTGCAGCACCTCTTTTCACCCTCTGTCGGAAACCAGAGCCCAGTCTGCTCTGATTGGTTAGCTGGCCGGCTCTGTTGTGGTTGGTCAAACACTAAGAGATGCGTTGGATAAGTCCTGCCCCTTATCACGAACAATTTTTTGGAAGGCTATGGAAGTGCACGTGTTAAATAGTGATGTCACTATGTTTATTTAATTATTTGTTTATTCCACTCATGGCAATTAGTATATAACAAAACATGGACACTTATCACAATGTATGCAGCCCATGATGGAAAGGAGCAGGGAGAAGAAGATCCTATTTCCCCTTCCCCTGAGTCAAAACATAAAATACAAATCTATGGTCTGTCAGTCACAGCTGCTTACATCAACATGAAACCAAAACACAATCAGAGTCAACACATCTACCTTCAGCAACACCGGTACCTGACATCTGAATACTGTCTCATTTGTATTTCTTTATACCTTTTATTGTTATTATAGTTTTTTAATAGCTTTTTATAATTGTACTATTTTATATTTTTTATGTTTGGTATGGCTGTCACCACTGTGAGATGTCAGGGCCTCTGCCAACTGAGCGTCATACAAGCAGCCAGAGGCCCTGTGGATGTTTCGGCAAATCCGGATTATGATTCACTTTTAAAGACCTTTTCTTTTGGACAATCCTTTTCACTGGAACAAGCATTTCGTCATCAGCGCTGTTGCAAAACGCCTGGAGCTGAACCAGCTCGGCTGCAGAGGAAATGTTTCTTTAACAGCTGATTACTGGTCAATGCTGCTGCTCACTGTTTAGTCTGATTAGTACAATAAGTACAGAGTTAAACACGGCAGATTCCTATCAGCTGGATGTGCAGTATGAAAGCTGTTATCACGAGTCAAACAGGATGTCCTTGGTCTTGGAATGACCTTCAATCACGCCTCAAACTGACGGCACTTGTCCCAATAGCCTGTTTTAAATTGAAGTTGTCTGAAGTCCTTCCCACCAGCTGCTCTTGCAGTAATAAGTAGCACCTTTCTTACTGTCCTAATGTGCTCAATGTAGTGACTGCTTTTTGGTCTTTTGTTTTCTTAGTTATGTTCTCTGTATTTGATATGTTTGTGTTATGTGTCACGTTGCTGCCTTCTTGGCCAGGTCAGCATTGCAAACGAGATTCTATCTCAATGCTTTTATCTGGTTAAATAAAGGTTAAATAAAATAAAAATAAAATGTATTGTCACAAGTTAGACACTTCTATTATTGTTTGTTTTGTGGCTCATCTAAACTCTCCTGTCACTTCAGAGCCCGCCTTCCTCCAGGCCCTTGTAATCAGCTCACTTCCCTCACCTGGTCTCCGCAGCCCTTCCCCTCACCTGTTACTCATTCCCTCATCACTCCACAGTATTCATACCACCTCACTATCACTGGTCCTTTGCCAGATTGTCGTGTCGTTTCCGCCAAGCTCTCCAGTGAGTGTTGTGCTCTAGCCTAGATGTCTGATCCCTGCCTGCCTGTTTACGGATCTCGAGTTCCTGCCTGCTCCCTGTCTGGTTTTGGTTGCCTGTCTGATGGATTTCCTGGTTTTGACCCTGCCTGTCCCTGACTTGAATAAACTGAACATTGCAATACACTGGTTGTATCTGAGTCGTGCTATTGCGTTCTGATCTGTACCTGTGATCGTGACATGTATCTACTGCTCTGTACACACTGCTGAGTGTCACAATTCTCAATTTCATTTGATCACAAGAGCCCTTATTTATCAAACGGTGATATTACAACCCTTAGTATGAAGAATAAGTCACATTTACCAAGAAGCAACTTAATCCTATAGCAAACCATAGAAATAACATTTGAATGAGTAAACATATTATGTACAATCGGCGCAGGAAATTCTTCCAGAATTCATCCAATTAATGCTTGAAAATCCATACATTCTCTCAGTGATGTGTGCAAAATATCACATTTTGAACGTTGGGATTTGAACCTTTTCAGGGGCCTCATTTATAAAGGGATATACGCTCAAAAAATGGCGTACGCCAGTTTCTACGCAATGTTTGCGATTTATAAAATACTAACTTGATGGGAAAATGTCCGGTCGTCCACGCAAACTCTAACCCATGCGTACGCACTAAGCACACACACGGGAGAGACGAGAAACTGCGACCCCGTTGGCAGAAGGAAGAATGGAGAGAAATATGTGGAAATAATACCATCAATAAAATGTTACCTCTCATTTATCAGATATGAAGAATTCATTAAAGCTGATCTTAAAATGATTAAACAAACGCCTGTTTGAGACTCCTCAGTGCTCACAAACACATAACTTGGATAAATAAATACGGATATGTTATTTAAAACCACCTTGAATATGTTGTGTTAATGTTATGAAATGTTTTCTCATAAATGATGCGGTGAGCAGGAGGACAGAATTACGTCTAAACTGACGCCGTGTTGCATTTCTATATGTTGTAGATTAGGGTGACCAGACGTCCCCGTTTTCCCGTGGACAGTCCCCGTTTGTATTGGCCTGTCCCCGGTTGAAACTGTCCCTGGAAATGTCCCCGTTTTTTAATATACGATATATATTAAAAACACATAGCAAGGTGAAATAAAACGTTTCATGTCAGGAAACACTGGGTAAACAGACTGCGGTCGATCCAGCCCCCACTTCGGAAAACACAGTCAAGCCAGCCCGCACGTTGTATTGCGGTGCGCGAATATGCATTACGGTAGAGGCCTGTAAAAACGGCCTTCAAAATAAAAGCATTTACTCGGTCAATAACAAATATACCTAAAAAACACACCAAACATATTCATATATACTGGAGCTTAAATTAAGAAATATGTACTATATAATGTGATCAATAATACTTTAAAACAAACTACGTATAACTACCACATTATAACTGAGTGAATGTAACATGTAAGGATGCAGTTATGAAGACATATCTGACATTTCCCCTGGGTGACTCATTTCAATCGACGTTGACACCATCTCACAACACTCCTAAAATAACATTACTTTCTGAAGCACAATTTAAAATGTGTGCTGTTTAAAATATTAAATTAGATCTATTGTTTATATTTTGATTATGATTTAATGGAAACCGTCCATAATCAAAGAGTCATTCGAAGTCAATCAAATACTTATTTCACTCCAGGGTGATAGCAGGAGACCCCGTCTAGTCAATCAGAGAAAATCAGGACAATCTGATCTAGAGTTTCAAAATAAAAGACTTTTGAAATCTCATATATGAGCTATCGTCCTTCTGTTTTTATACAATAAATTGAACAGCTGATACACATTACACATTAGTTGTATTTCCTTTAACTGGTGGATTCTGGATATATAGTTGCTGATCGACAGCTGGAACACAAACCAACAAATACAAAAACATAACTCAGATCCAGTCGTCATGACTCCGGAGGGATTCCCCGATCACTTCTTAGTCTCTCATCAAGGGGGGGGGTCTCCTGTCCCCGGTGCAAACACACTGCCTGAGGAAGGCTATGTGTATTCTTTTTGTCATTAACCTTTTTCGGACCACTTATTTATTTATGTTGGTGACGATCCGACCTCCATGCTGCTACTCTGGTTCAAACTGCATCCACCAAACAATATGATTTATCTCCACCTCCCCAAAACAACCAGAATCTGACACGGTGTGAGACGTCTGTTTTAGCTGTTCTGTCGTCATTTCCTGCTATCTCCTTCATGCAGTCAGTCAGAATGAATGAATGAATGAATGGGCGTTTCTTTGACTATTTATAGGCAAATCTGGGCGTTACGTGAAGCCCGCAAAAGCTGCACCGCATTTCGAGTCGATTGTGATTTATAAAGGGAAACCGGCGTAGGAAGTGCCGTTGTAGGTACCATGGCTGCGTCTCAGGTCGACTATTTTCATTTCCTCGCTCCTCGGTCTCACCGGAAGTTGATTTGTCTGCGCCATCTTGAGTCCGTCCCATGGCTCTTATTTCTGCTGGAGGATCGAGGACCGAGGAGTGATAATGGAGGAGCGATAACCGAGGAACCACCAGACCATCCTCCGATGAAATCCTCAGAAACTCGCCCCTCTCCCTTACTGTGTATCGGTCACTGATTGGACGATGCAGCGCATGCACTGATCTCATGCTTCTTGACATGAGAGCAGTTTCCCAGCGGAGTGAAGAAGATAAATGAAACTCACGGGACTCACTCCTCAGTTTATACCAGGGTTCACCAACCTTTTTTAGGGTGAGCGCTACTTTCAAAAAATAAAACAAGTCGGGGCTACTTTTACACCTCTTTTTTTTGTTTTTTGCAGTTTAGCACATTTTAACATTATTATATGCTGACCTTAAACCTTTATGTGCTGTTTGCGTTTTCAGTGTTTACTAAAAGAACATGTATGCAATTTAATTATTTTAAACTGCTTTATTTGGGGGTGGACGGGCCTCACCTCCTCTAGGGGGGTCCGGGGGCATGCACCCCCGTGAAGATTTATTTTTAAATGTTGAAGTGAAATGCATCAATCTGCTGCACAACATGAATGTCTGGATACAGCTCTCAACACTCATGAAAGGGAGCTGTATACTTTTCAATGATCCAAACATCTTTAGAATATGATCTCAACCAATAACAAATCATTTAAACTTGTTTATTCTTATCTTATGTTACCTAGTTAGCATTCTTTCTTTCTATTTATGCATATCGCTTGCTTAAATAATAATAAACATATTTGTAAAGTGGGGGGACACAAAGGGGATTTTGAAAAGAGCGGACATGTCCCCCCTGTCCCCATGGAGATTACGCCATGCGTGATTGTGCGTCAAGTGCAATACATAAATATGTAGTAAAACTCTGCCCCTCATGTGCTGTATAGGCTGGCACGACTGTTCAATGGGGCTGATGAAATCACGGTCAAACTGAAAGAGTGTTTCACTTCACCCCTGATCCATCAGCATAGAGCCTGCATGGAAACCTCCGGCCAGCAGCCAGAGCGGGAGAAAGGGAGTGTTTGATTAAGTGACAATTGAAGCTATTTGGAAATGTCAAGACCACACACTATCACTGCACAAAAGCATACCAAAATGTCTGGCCAACAGCCCGTCTAGGGTCAGCATCAGGGCTCATACCGATCCAACTGATTTCGCCACATGCCTTTTGTTTACAAGCAAACACATGGAGCTGTGGTGTCAGAGAACGGTACATATAACACTGTGGGTACAGTAGGGTTTAGGCTAAGGGTGAGGACTGGGTGTGGGCCGCTCTAGACTTTCAGTGGCAAATTCACTGAAGGGTTGAATGGATTTTAGAGCCACTAAACCTGTGCAAATAAGACCAAAAATAAACGGTGTAATACTAAAAATAACCACACAGAGGGGACTTATTATGACCCATATTAGCATCTTCACAAAGGGTGATGGTGTAACTGAAGCGTATCGTAACATGCCCAGACTTCCCAGGGATCATAGCAGCAGTGATTGTGAAATGTCAGGCTCAGCTATCTTGACTTCTTTCATGTTGGACCTCGTGGACTACACTTGTTCATGCAGAATTACTCTTTTTTCAAATAAAGTGATGCTTTTGCATAATTCTTTGCGGAGGACCTTCATTTTACAAATCTCTCGACAAAAATGTATGGGTGTCAGTTGATGCCATGAGAGTTGTGCCATACAAATGAATAAAGCTCCTCTAAATCAAAAAGAGGTTATGAACACATTTGAATTCACTCTCCTTCTGCAGTAAAGAGGCAAATGACACCCATTAAATGCAAAGCAATACAGAAGAGTTAGCACTGTAACTTCATTATCACAATATATTTTCTGATTCCGACATGAAACGGGGGCGTAAGCTTTTGCAAATGATGCATCATGTATGGTGCCATCATTGGATGCCCCTTAGTCTTGCTGCCACTTACTTGTCACTTGTTGTCACTACAAAGTGAAAATAGTAAATTCAGCAGAATGTCTATTCTTCAGCATCATTTCATCCGTGGACCATCCACCGTCCACCAATTTGGGGCAGCCACTTCCTGTTTCATTCTCCAATAAATGTTATTTCTTTTTTCTATAACTGTCAATAACACACTAACTGCAATATGATATTGCTTTGTAAAATGTAATCATCATGGAATCACAAATTGTACTGACAGGAATGCAATTTGGTAAGCTTTAATGAGACACAGTGAAACTTGATAACAACACAGGATGTTGTGGAGGACCGTGGTTGTACACACTGGGCCTTCCTTCCTGTGCAGACGTTAGCAGAAAGTGGCTGGAGCTTTAATAGCCATCCTAAACCCTCATCTCTAAACACTACCTGATAATAAACAATGAAGACATTCCAAGCCTCCCTTCATGAGGCTGAAAAGTGGGAGAAAAGCAGAAACACATGCTTAAAGCTCATTCCTTCTGGGGCCGTCATCAGTCAAGAGGAGCATCAAACACCCAACATCATTAGCAAATAAACACATGTTCCTTTCCAAACCCAGATGGACACCAATCAGCTCTATCCCTCACAGTGATGGATGGGCACATTACTCTTAAAGCATTATTGTCAGCATACTTTGTATAGCAAACTCCATTGAGAATTTAAATTCCTGTTGAGGTTGGGAGTTGTCTAATAACGCTAGACCAGCACACTGTTTTTATTTGACATTCCTCTCTAGGAGTGGACATACATTTACATTGAATCAGCTTGTTTAAAGGGGTGCTTTTTGGTGTTTTCCCTTTCACCATGTAAATGGTCTGCAAAGGCTAAATCCCCTGTGTTCCCTCCAGAGGGAGTTTCTGTCCCTCCCACCATTGCATAGTGACATCTCTATGTAACAGTCACGCTTCTATCGGCTGGTGCTCCAAAACATTCTACGTGATTCTATGTTTATACGAAACAATTTGTGAATTGTCTTTACTGTCTTTGCCCCATTCTTTTAGTATACTACCGGATCACTTGGGGACTTCTTAGGTATTTAAAATAAAATCCACATTAGAGACAATATTTTCTTTATTTTCTGTTCCAGAACTCAGCTCTACCGAACAGTTTGTCCTGGTGTCTCCATATGGCTTCACCTCAATGATGTACTGTATAACAAGGGATAGAAACCAATTCAAGCATCCTCAAACCAGATCATATATCAGTCTAACGATCTCATGATCTGCAGCTTCATTATACACGCATTCATGTCAAAACACTGCTGTATTCTGGACAGAAACCAAGCTTTGAGGATTAACCCTCCCCAGCTGCCTCCAGTGTTATGGACTGTTGACATTTTGCAGTAAACACAGAACGCAGAAGTCCATTCAATTTCTATCTGCCACACATATCCTGATAAGAGATAGTGCTGTATGCTGGAGACTGGCCAAGAACACAGTTAGTTGCCCATGGTGTACCATTGCACAAAGAAATGCTTTGAAGGAACTACAAGAAGGCTTTGACCTCGAGAGCTGTGGAATCCATGTTGTGCATTCCAACTGTAGTGAACACACACACACACAAGTATTTAGACCTCTTCACTTTGTTGTGTTGTAGAAGTCATTCTTGTGTGATGCTTTCTGGAGAAACTCAGATTAAACAGTCTCAGATTTAGTAAAGGACAGTTCAGAGCTGAGTCATGAAAAATAAACAAAATAAAGCTCTTCTACGCATTATTTTTGAAAATACTTTACAGAAATAATCAAGAAATAAATGAATGTAAAATAAGGTTATTATTATATACACAACTGCGATCTTCAGGACTCCTCACAGATGTTATTTGGGTTTTAAGTCTGGGCTTAGGCTGGGACTCTCAAGGACAGTCAGAAACTTGTACCGAAGCCACTCCAGTGTGTCTTGGCTGTATGCTACGGGTCATTTTGGGGGGGGGGGGGTCGTAGCAATGGTTTTAGCAGGGGAAGAGTTTGGCGTTCAACAGAAATATTGCATTGAGTTCGATTTTTGTCTCACACCAGACCTTATTACTTCGAGAATCCTTTAAATGCTGTTGGCTATAGAGTGGATCCAATGAGGACATCTTCTTATAGACCGACGAGAATCGCAAGCATTCAAGCATCCGGAGGGGTCCCTCAACGAAGAGCAATTGGATGTTTCCATTGGATTTGGAATATTTCAGAAAATAAGTGGCAAACACATGTTTATGGAACTTCTGTTATTGTGGTAGCTTGGTGCAATGTGCCCTTTATTGCAGAAGGAAATGGAAGAAATAAGTTCTGTATATAATCTTACATAAATGTATTTCTCATTACATGTCACTTGTTAGACTCTTTCATCCAAAGCGACTTACATACATTCAGTACTGTGGGCAATCCCCACAGGAGCAATTTGGGGTGAAGTGTCTCAGGGACACACTGCTGACTGCAGTGGGGTTTGAACCTGTGACCCCCTGATCCCAACACCAACACACAACCCACTGCACCACACTGCCTTCTCACATTTTCTACTTTATTTTGTTTATTTTTCATGACTCAAATCTGGGTGCTTGGACTCTCCTTATGAAAGTCATAAGATCTGTTTAATCTGAGTTTCTCCAGAAAGCATCACACAAAGATTGACTTCTACAACAAAGTGAAGAGGTCTGAATACTTTCTGTGGCCACATGATGTGTGTGTGTGTGTGTGTGTGTGTGTGTGTGTGTGTGTGTGTGTGTGTGTGTGTGTGTGTGTGTGTGTGTGTGTGTGTGTGTGTGCGTGTGTGTGTGTGTGTGTGTGTGTGTTCTAGCTTAGGGCGGACTCGTAATATGGACGATTAGAAGTCTCATTTAGTCCGTTTTAGCAACTTTTTAAGACACAAAGAAGCTTCGGACATTCACCAGTGGTATTTACGGAAATATTTATGTCGTGAAGAAAATTATAGACCTTATTCTAGGTGTCGAACACAAAAACATATTAAAAACAAAACATTGTAAAATGCTAACTCATGCAACATTCTATGCATGTACATCTAGATCAGCATTATAAAGGGATAGCCTTTATAATGCTGATCTAGATGTCGCCTTGTGATTGACGGATAACATTTAACATGTTCTACCATCACACTAACATCTGGTCAATTCTCTACAGGAAGGTACACCAAACAGGAAGTTGGAGTTTTCCTCCAAAGGCACTGTTTATGGCACAATTTGCCCTGGGGGAAAAAAACGATTAACCGTCCCTAACCAGCTTGGGTCCATCAGCAATATCACATATAAATACCAAACTGATAATAAATGTGGATCTTCAAGAATGCAAACGGGGTCTAAAGCACTTTGGTATTTCAGTACTCACATAGCATAACATAAATGTGTCCGCCTTGCATTTCTGTGCAGGCTATATTGGGCAAAACCATTTTTTTCAATGTTGTATTTATGGTACTGTAAGGCCATGACAGGCAATTTGGTGTCACCACACCCACTCCTGCTCTAAAAGACCTTCTTCACAGGATCTGTTTTTGGGATCCTATACTTAGTAGGCTGGTTTTATCCATGGACTGCAAGATGAAGGGAGTGTTATATAGTCTGGTTTCACTTATAGTGGCAGTGGTAATAGGTTAAACATAATAACATAATAAGGTTTTTTGAAGGGAATGACAGAAGAAGTGTCTAATCTCTATCTAGGATGTCATGTCTTTTCAAAGTGCATCTTAGGACAGTGTACAGAGTGACAGCTCTTTTAAATTACAGCACCCTATTAATATGACTCTCCGGCTGCAGGCGAACCTCTCTCAGATTGACTTTTAGAATGTGTTGCTGTGTGCAGCTTAGTCTAATAATAACACCTTAATGAAAAAGATTCTTGACGAAGCAGAGAATATTGTTGCAAACACACCAGCAAACATGCCCACACATGATTCCTTTGAACCGATTCTGTCTTTAAATAGCAAGTTCAATAAGAAAATGTCTCCATATCAGGGTAACTTGTCAGAAGTAATGCATCAAATGAAGTGTTAGGATTTAGTTTGATCATATTGCAATATCAGTCAAAAAGAACTGCAATTGGGTACAGGGTTCCTACATCGTTTTAACAATGGTAATGCAGGTGACACACAGCATACAGCAGAACATAGCCTACTACTTACCAACCTTAAGTTCAATACATATGTCTGGCATAAAACAAACTTTAAGCCCAAACAATCAGTGCTGGAATGTAGTAAAGTACATTTATTCAAGTACTGTACTCATTTTGAGCTTAATGTTATGCTATTTTATACTTCTACTCCACAACATTTGGGAAGCTAATAGGGTACATTTTACTTCAATACATTTATTTACATGTATTAAGTTACTTTATAGATTTGTAGCAACCTTTCAAATGAACTAATACATACACATTAGCATATATTAACGGTTAAGATAGCAGCAGTGTATAATGTCAACTTAGCTCCACTATTACCAGCTGTGATGAACATGAATGCATCAGTCATCTGGCTATTACACGCAATAACTACTTTTACTTTGGATATTGAAGTATATTTTGATGTACTTAAGTAAGATTTTGAATGCATGACCTGTACTTGTAAAAGAGTATACTATTTTCACAATTAGGCTTTGCTACTTTTACTCAAGTAAAAGACCCGAGTAGTTCTTCCAACACTGCTTACAATGACCCATGTCTTTTAAAACACTTAAAAGGCTTTGATTTCCCCCCTTAAATTCACAAACTTTCAAGGATTGGTGGGAATTTTTTTGATATTTTCTCCAAGCTGTTCAGCCTTTAAATACATTCATAAATGCATATTTGAACTCCTAACATGTTATTTGAATGATCATCAGATAAGACCCTTCTTTAAACAATCAGTTTAGTAGTGATTTACTATACAGTTCAAATCAAATCAATCAGACACTGACACACGCACTGACACACACACTGACACACAGTGACACACACAATGACACACACAATGACACACACACATGGTTGCTTTCCCGCTCTACTGTGAACTTCTGGTTTTCTTGTTTTCATTTTTTCAGTTACAAGCCAAGAGGGATGAGTCAGAGCTGTTTGGCAGCAGCTCAGGAGAAGCAAGAAGTTAATCCACATTTAACTCCCAGCCCTGGAATCCTGGTTAATATTCAGACGTCATCATAGAACTACTACTGTGTCAAAATTACTCATTATGCCACCCTTTCAAGCATGTTTGTCAGGAAATTAAATGTTTTTGAGTCCTACATGCTTCCAGTGTGCTAGTTTCCATGGAAGGCGGCGGTGCCTGACATTCCTGCCCGAGAATTAATGTCAGGGAAATAAGCATTTTTGTCCTCAAACATTCTCTCAATCATGTACAACTTCAAAGGACTGATGGCATTCAAAGGGAGAATGTTTTTCTTAAAGCAGCCTTATTATGCTCATTTCCAGGTGTATATCAGAATGTAGTGTCTCTACTTTAAAGAGTCCTCTCCTGCTGATGTTCAGGTGTATATCAGTATGTAGTGTCTCTACTTTAAAGAGTCCTCTCCTGCTGATGTTCAGGTGTATATCAGAATGTAGTGTCTCTACTTTAAAGAGTCCTCTCCTGCTGATGTTCAGGTGTATATCAGAATGTAGTGTCCCTACTTTAAAGAGTGCTCTTCTGCTGATGTTCAGGTGTATATCAGTATGTAGTGTCTCTACTTTAAAGAGTCCTCTCCTGCTGATGTTCAGGTGTATATCAGAATGTAGTGTCTCTACTTTAAAGAGTCCTCTCCTGCTGATGTTCAGGTGTATATCAGTATGTAGTGTCTCTACTTTAAAGAGTGCTCTCCTGCTGATGTTCAGGTGTATATCAGAATGTAGTGTCTCTACTTTAAAGAGTCCTCTCCTGCTGATGTTCAGGTGTATATCAGAATGTAGTGTCCCTACTTTAAAGAGTGCTCTTCTGCTGATGTTCAGGTGTATATCAGTATGTAGTGTCTCTACTTTAAAGAGTCCTCTCCTGCTGATGTTCAGGTGTATATCAGTGTGTAGTGTCTCTACTTTAAAGAGTCCTCTCCTGCTGATGTTCAGGTGTACAGGACTGTCTCAGAAAATTAGAATATTGTGATAAAGTTCTTTATTTTCTGTAATGCAATTAAAAAAACAAAAATGTCATACATTCTGGATTCATTACAAATCAACTGAAATATTGCAAGCCTTTTATTATTTTAATATTGCTGATTATGGCATACAGCTTAAGAAAACTCAAATATCCTATCTCTAAATATTAGAATATCATGAAAAAGTATACTAGTAGGGTGTTCAACGAATCACTTGAATCGTCTAATTAACTCGAAACACCTGCAAGGGTTTCCTGAGCCTTGAAAAACACTCAGCTTGGTTCAGTAAACTAAATCACAAGTATGGGGAAGACTGCTGATCTGACTGCTGTCCAGAGGACCGTCATTGACACCCTCCATCAGGAGGGTAAGACACAAAAAGAAATTTCTCAAAGAGCAAGCTGTTCAGAGAGTGCAGTTTCAAAGCACATCCACAAAAAGTCTGTTGGAAGGGGGAAATGTGGCAGGAAACGCTGCACAACCAAGAGAGATGACCGCAGCCTTAACAGCATTGTGAAGAAGAGTCGCTTCCAGAATTTGGGGGAGCTTCAAAGACAGTGGACTGAAGCTGGAGTCCAGGTATCAAAAGTCACTGTTCACAGACGTATCCGGGAAATGGGCTACAATAGCCGTATTCCCATGGTCAAGCCACTTCTGAACTCAAGACAACGGAAGAGGCGTCTGACTTGGGCTAAGGAAAAGAAGCACTGGACAGTTGCACAGTGGTCCAAAGTCCTCTTTTCAGACGAAAGCAAGTTTTGTATTTCATTTGGAAGTCAAGGCGCCAGAGTCTGGAGAAAGGCTGGAGAGGAGCAAAATCCAAGTTGCTTGAAATCCAGTGTGAAGTTCCCACAGTCAGCGATGGTTTGGGGAGCCATGTCAGCTGCTGGTGTTGGTCCACTGTGTTTCATCAAGCCCAGAGTAAATGCAGCTGTGTACCAAGAGATTTTAGAGCACTACATGCTTCCGTCTGCTGAAAAGCTCTATGGAGATGAGGAATTCATTTTCCAGCATGATCTGGCACCTGCCCACAGTGCCAAAACCACCAGTAACTGGTGTACTGACCATGGCATTACTGTCCTCGATTGGCCTGCAAATTCCCCTGACCTGAACCCCATAGAGAATATGTGGGGTATTCTGAAGAAGAAGCTGAAAGACACCAGACCCAACAATGCTAATGAGCTAAAGGCCGCTATTGAAGCATCCTGGGCATCCATAACACCTCAGCAATGCCACAGGCTGATTGCCTCCATGCCACGCCGCATTGATGCAGTAATCCGTGCAAAAGGATTCCCAACCAAGTACTGAGTGCATTAATGGACATTTTCAAATGTTTGATTGTGTTTTGCTGTTATAAATCTTTTTTTTTTACTTGGTCTGAGGAACTATTCTAATTTTTTTAAATAGGATTTTTGAGTTTTCTTAAGCTGTATGCCATAATCAGCAATATTAAAATAATAAAAGGCTTGCAATATTTCAGTTGATTTGTAATGAATCCAGAATGTATGACATTTTTGTTTTTTTAATTGCATTACAGAAAATAAAGAACTTTATCACAATATTCTAATTTTCTGAGACAGTCCTGTATATCAGAATGTAGTGTCTCTACTTTAAAGAGTCCTCTCCTGCTGATGTTCAGGTGTATATCAGAATGTAGTGTCTCTACTTTAAAGAGTCCTCTCCTGCTGATGTTCAGGTGTATATCAGTATGTAGTGTCTCTACTTTAAAGAGTCCTCTCCTGCTGATGTTCAGGTGTATATCAGAATGTAGTGTCTCTACTTTAAAGAGTCCTCTCCTGCTGATGTTCAGGTGTATATCACTATGTAGTGTCTCTACTTTAAAGAGTCCTCTCCTGCTGATGTTCAGGTGTATATCAGAATGTAGTGTCTCTACTTTAAAGAGTCCTCTCCTGCTGATGTTCAGGTTTATATCAGTATGTAGTGTCTCTACTTTAAAGAGTCCTCTCCTGCTGATGTTCAGGTGTATATCAGAATGTAGTGTCTCTACTTTAAAGAGTCCTCTCCTGCTGATGTTCAGGTGTATATCAGTGTGTAGTGTCTGTACTTTAAAGAGTCCTCTCCTGCTGATGTTCAGGTGTATATCAGTATGTAGTGTCTCTACTTTAAAGAGTCCTCTCCTGCTGATGTTCAGGTGTATATCAGTATGTAGTGTCTCTACTTTAAAGAGTCCTCTCCTGCTGATGTTCAGGTGTATATCAGTATGTAGTGTCTCTACTTTAAAGAGTCCTCTCCTGCTGATGTTCAGGTGTATATCAGTATGTAGTGTCTCTACTTTAAAGAGTCCTCTCCTGCTGATGTTCAGGTGTATATCAGTATGTAGTGTCTCTACTTTAAAGAGTCCTCTCCTGCTGATGTTCAGGTGTATATCAGTGTGTAGTGTCTCTACTTTAAAGAGTCCTCTCCTGCTGATGTTCAGGTGTATATCAGTATGTAGTGTCTCAAAAACAAAAACAAAGCCAAAAAGAAACAAAACAAAACAGAAAAGCAGTCAGGAGGAAGTTGATTGAGAGGGGGGGGGGGGGGGTTATGGATACAGAGTTGAAGAGGTGGGTTTTGAGGCGGGACTGTAACAGGGTGAGGGACTCAGACTCACGGAGGTATTGGGGGAGGGAGTTCCAGAGCTTCGGGGCTGCCACAGAGAAGGCTCTATCCCCGAAGCTCCGGAGTTTGGCCTTGGGGATGGAAAGCAAACCGGCTGAGGTGGATCTGAGGGACCGGGGTGGTTGGTAGAGGATGAGGAGGTCAGTGAGGTAGTGGGGGGCCAGATGGTGGAGGGCTTTGAAAATGAGGACCAGGAGTTTGTAGTGGATGCGGTGTGAAACGTGGAGCCAGTGGAGTTCTTTGAGGACCGGGGTGATGTGATGCCATGATTTGGTGTGGGTGAGGAGTCTGGCGGCTGCGTTCTGGACACGCTGGAGTCTATTGAGGGATGTAGTGCTGATGCCGTAGAGGAGGGAGTTGCAATAGTCAAGGCGGGAGGAGATGAAGGCGTGAATGTCGCTCAGCTGCAGGGCGGGTGAGAGAGGGACGGAGTTTGGCAATATTGCGGAGGTGGAAAAATGAGGTTTTTACAACTTTATGGATGTGGGGCTCGAGGGAGAGGGTGGGGTCAAATATAACGCAAAGGTTGCGTGCCTGGGTGGAGGGGGAAACAGGGGTGCCATCAATGGTGACTGTCAGGTTGGGGGTTTTGCTGAGGGTGGATTTGGAGCCGATGAGGAGGAGTTCAGTTGTATTGCTGTTGAGTTTGAAGAAGTTGTGTTGCATCCAGGATTTTATTGCAGTCACACAGGATTCGATGTGGGTGAGGGGGGGGGTTGTTGGGGGATTTGGTGCTGATGTAAATCTGGGTGTCGTCGGCGTAACAGTGAAAGTCCAGGTTGTATTGGCGGAGAATCTGACCAAGGGGGAGGATGTAGATCAGGGGTGGACAACCAGTCAGAGGTTAAGAGCCACATTTTTTCTATGTTACTGCAAAGAGCCACATCAAATAGTTTTTTGTTTTCTGGAGACAAGATTTCAACCACGTCACTGATGCATTTTTGTGGCATTGGGATATATATTTTTTAAATCCTCTGGAGCAGAGAGAAGAGCTGTGGATTATTGTTATTGATTAATGCATCAGTGTTTCTTAGGGTCAAAAACACTAAACCCACAATTTAAAATGAAAGTGTTTAGTTTATTTAATAAAAGAGCACATGTTCAATGTGAAAAGTGACAGTAGTTATAGATTATTTGCAATTTGGTGCTATATTTATAAAAAAAAAAAATTATATTTTTTAAACACCTTGAATTTCAGGGGGGGCGCGGGGCTCCGCTGGCGGGGCGCAGCGCCCCTCCAAGATAATGGTAGGGGAAACACTGGATAGTGTTTAATCAACGATAGGTTTCCCCCCCTCAAATGTGATGTCAGGAGTAGCTAGTGTTGTCACAATACCAACATTTTGGTTTCGATACCAAGTCCAGAAGAATCGATTATTTTTCGATACTTTTCTTAAAAAGAGGGAAACAGTCTTAAATGTAATTATTGTGCTTTATTTCACACCAGAACCATAACCATAACACACACTTTTAAACAATGAGAACAATAAATAAAATAAATTACAATAATTCGTATTAAATACAATTAATACATTTCTTACAGACAGGCCTCGTGGTGTCCGTAGGCTTGCCCTTGCTGTCAGAGATATAGCTAAAATACTTCCAAATTTCGCTTCTGGCATCTTTTTTGTCAACAAGCCGAGGCGCAGCGGCAGTTGCACTCCCACTTGCAGCCATGCTTCTCGTTTTCTCACATGCTCTGGCAACTAGCACGTGCACGAGAGAGGGGAGGCACTTTGAGCGTGCTTGAGAGGGGCGGGACTGCAGGCACGGCTGCAGTGCAGGGAGTGGAAGCAGAGCGCTGAACACACACTGCTCTTGTTAAAACAGCGCTTTCTTACCGGAGTACTTTCCCCCCGTCATTCTTAAAGTACCGATACTAATGAAACGTAACGTTTTTAACGGCAGGGTATCGCGGTATACCTTTCAAGTATCGGTACACCATGCAACACTAGTCAGGAGTAATTGTCTCTTCCCCAAACTCACACAGGCTATACAATTCGATATGAACTGAAGAGCCGCATGAAACTAGGCAAAGAGCCGCATGCGGCTCGAGAGCCGCGGGTTGGCCACCCCTGATGTAGATGATGAAGAGGAGGGGGCCGAGTACAGAACCTTGGGGAACACCTTGGGTGACTGAAGCTGTGGCAGAGGAGTGGTTGTTGAGGGAGATGAAGTGGGATCTGTCGGAGAGCCATCTGAGTGCAGTACCTTCGATACCGATGTCCTGGAGTCGGGTAAGCAGGATGGTGTGGCTCACGGTATCGAAGGCTGCACTCAGGTCGAGGAGGATGAGGATGTTGAGGGAACCGATGTCAGCAGAGGTGAGGAGGTCATTGAGGACTTTGATGAGGGCCGTTTCTGTGCTGTGGTGGGGACGAAAACCAGACTGAAGGGGTTCAAAAAGCTGGTTGGTTTGGTGATGGCGGTGGAATTGTTTGGAGATGATGCGTTCTATTGTTTTGAGAGAAAGGGGAGGTTGGAGATGGGACGGTAATTACTGAGGGAGGAGGGATCCAGATCGGGTTTCTTGAGGATGGCAGTGACAGCAGCAGTTTTGAAGGCAGAGGGAACGGTTCCTTGGGACAGGGAGGAGTTGAAAAGGTTGACAAGGTAGGGGCAGAGGACGGGGAGGCAGGACTTCAGTAGAGGGGTGGGTAGAGGGTTAAGGCAGCAGGTTGTGGGTTTGGAGGAGCTGATCAGTTTGAGTATTTCAGGGGGGGTAACCAGAGTGAACTGGGAGAGGCGGCCGTGGGGAGGAGGGCTCGGGAGGTCCAGGGAGATGGGGGGAGAAATTGTGGCGGTGGATGCTGGGGGAGATGTATGTGTGTCAGATGCAGCGGATAGGGAGAGATTAATGGCAGTGATTTTGTCAGAGAAAAACTGGAGGAATGAACTGCATAAAGTGGAAGTGGAGGAAGGGAGGGTGTCAGCACGGGGTTTGAGGAACTTTTGACGGTGGAGAAGAGGGTCCTGGGGTTATGGGAGGGGTCGGTAAAGATGGTGGAGAGGTAAGCAGTTTTTGCGGCAGTGAGGGTGTCTCTGTAAGGCAAGGCAAGGCAAGGCAAGTTTATTTATATAGCACTTTTCAAGACAAGGCAATTCAAAGTGCTTTACAAAAAATGAAAGCCATTAAGAAAATGGCATTTAAAATCAGTCATTAAAAAGAAAAGCTAATAAAATAAACATCTGTAGGTAGTGAGATGGAGTTTGTAGGATTCATGGTGAACTGTGAGGGATGATTTCTTGGTTAGGCGTTCAAGCTGGCGGCCAGTTTGCTTCAGCTTACAGAGTGCAGGGGTGAACCAGGGTGAGGAGGTTTTAAAAGTGACATTTTTCCTTTTGAGTGGGGCCAGGCTGTTGAGGGAGGCGAGTAGGGTGGAATTAAGGTGGTTGAGTTGTTCATCGGGTGAGCTGAGGTTCGAGTCCAGGGGGAGAGTAGAGGACAGCAGGTCGGAGAGGTGCTGGGGATCAACAGAGCATAAATTACGGAAGGTGATGTTCCTGGATGGGGGGGGGGGTGGCGGACGGGGGAGGCGATGGTGAACTGTATGAGTTTGTGGTCAGAGAGGGGAAAGGGGCAGGGGTGGAGGTCGAGTACTCGGAGGTTGGTGGAGCAGACAAAGTCAAGGATGTGTCCTTTCTCATGGGTGGGGAAGGTGACATATTGGGTAATTGAGAAATTGTCCAAAAGGGAGGAGAATTCAGAAGCGAGTTTGCAGGTGGGGGAGTCCATGTGGATGTTGAGGTCGCCGAGGAGTAACAGACGTGGGGAGAGGGATGAAGCAATGGTGAGGAGTTCAGTGAGATCAGAGAGGAAGGAGGGGTGTGGTTTGGGGGGGCGGTAAATGAGGATAACTGTCAGTGAGGGAGGGGCTTTGAAGGCGAGGAATTCGAAGGATGGTACTGAGGGGAGGGTGAGTTCTGTAGTCCGGATGTTGTGGTTGTAGATGACAGCCAGCCCACCACCACGGTGTGAGGGGCGGGGTTTAGTGATGTAATTAAAACCAGGGGGGGATGTTTGGTTGAGGGAGAAGAAGTCATTGGGTTGTTGCCAGGTTTCAGTGAGCAGAAAGAAGTCGATGGATTTGTCCAGAATTATTTCGTGGAGGATGTGGGCTTTATTGTTAAGTGACCGGATATTGAGGAGGGCAAAATTGGTCAAGTGGGGGGTTGGAGGGGTGGTGGCAGGCTGGAGAGGTATGAGGTTGGCCAGGTTAGCAGCGCGGGGGTGGGCACGAGAGGGGGGGCAGTGGAGCAGAGGAGGGGGGCTTGATGGTGGGGAGAAATGGCTTGTTATATGTGTTGGGAGGCGGAGGGGAGTGGGATCCGCTCCAGGTATTTCATGCAGCTGGCAGTGTAGGTGAGCGGGGGAGAGAGGAGCAGTAGGAGTTGCGTTCTGATGGCGCGTCAGGTGTGCGACAGTGCGTTGGGTAGAGCAGATGGATGCTATGGATTGTCCGTGCTGAAAGTAAACAAAACTGCGGCGGGTGCTTCGGTGAATGTAGCGGGGTCGACGAAGGAGTCCAAGATGTCTGATGACTGAGATGGAAGACGGGGTGGAGGAGTTGGTGAATGACAGAAGCTGTGAGATGGAGTATGTCAGCATGGTGACAGGCGGGAATGCTGGGAGCAGTGTGTTAGCAGCGATAGCGGCTAGCGGACTAGGTGCACAGAGGTGGAGGATTGTTGTGGAGACGAGGAAGATCCACGACATGGCAGGAGGATGTGAACAGCGGGACGGGACAGATGTATCCCAGAGGTGAAGGCAGAGAGAGTCCACGGTTGTTGCGTGGGACGGAGACAGTCAATTAGGCGATGTAGCAGATAGCAATAGCCACCCGGCACTTTGATGGCTGAGTGAGGGCAGCCGGCAACGGCAGCCGGCAACGGAGGCAGAAGTCTAAAATAAGTTAAAATTAAAAACAATGTGCAGTGCAGTAAAGATGTGCAATGCAGGGCAGTAGTCCAATTCGAAACAGAGGCGGAGAAGCGGCGAACAGTCAATGCCAGCGTCCTCTCCGGCGGGAAGGTCAGAAGTTTTTTATATCAACTCACAGCGTGGGTCAAAGCATTTATGCAGTCTAATATTTCCCCCTTTTGGATGCATAATAATATGTAGATGTAGATAAAGTTATCTATACATATTATTATGCAGCCTTTATTTTTAATTCTTAAATGTGACCTTAAAGGTGGGGTAGGTAAGTTTCAGAAACCGGCTCGAGTGCACTAAAATTTGAAAGTACACAGCCGAAAAGAATCCGCCCCTTCCTTCAGACTTCCTTACAGAGCACCTCCTCCAACACACATGACGTCAGCAGACTGGTGAAAGTGGCCGCCTGTTGCTGGCGAGTCATTGAAGTACTGCTGCAATGCACGCCCAATGAGGGCACGAGATACATTTGTGCGTGCACGAGATGTAAGACTGACAGACAGCGCGGCAATCCAATCCGTTTAGCCGGATGTACTTTTTACAGCACTACGGCTTCCACAGATGACATTTTTTTGGGGATTTATTGTCAAAGCACTTCAGATATTCATTGCTATCGGGATGTTAAGAGCATTCCATGGAATATAACAAAAGGTGTATCTCGAGCCGGTTTCTCAAACTTACCTCCCCACCTTTAAGTGCTTTGGTTTTCTTTTCTCCATACTTTTTAAACTGTCTTTCAAGTCAAATGTGATTAAATCCAATTGCTTTGTCACAAATTATGAATTCATGATTCAGGTTATGAAGGTCAGTTCACAAAGAGACATATGTTCCTGGTGAATCACACCTCCTACGAGTGGGTGTGAGGTCTCAGACAGTTTGGTGGTCCTTATTGAAAAGCCACAAGTATCCAATGATCCCAAAAAAAGCAAAAGAATTTGATTCCAAAGCCGAGAGAACAAATCCCCTATTTGATTTCCACTTTGCTGCAAAGGCCTGAGGTCATTCCAGGTCTTGTGGGAGGCTGGCTGCCTGACAGCTGCATAGCCACACACTCTTGGACTCATCGGAGCTCTTTGAAGCGTTACACAGCTACACAGGCCTTCTGTTCCAACTGTTTGATTAAGTTTACAAAAATGTCCTTTTTCATGCAGCTTGATTAGAGACAGAATGCTAGAGGAAGCGGCAGATATAATTATCCGAGCATGCTTTCTAGTTTTATCTTCAAATCTGTTTGTGATTTTGGTTATTGCCTGTTCTCCAAACATATGTGTCAATAACCAAAAACGTATTTCTTGACTTGCATGAGTGTGAGATCAAATGTCAGTCTTTAAAAAGCTAAATGATCTCTGTTAGCACTAACCGAATAAGTCACATGCAGCATATTCCCAGTGTCCACCCACTCATTCTCCACCGCTCAACCAACGGTTCCACATAACGACCTCAACCAGCTCCAGACGCAGCCTGTCCCAGAGCGCACGCTCACCACAGTGTGCTACAGTACCTTCTTTGATTTGACGCTTTGCTACAGCTCAACATCCTGTACGCCCCTGCACTACTGTCTCACATCCTATCTGAGAAGTGAAACAGAGAGCAGCATGGGAGATACACTTTCTCTTCTGTTACTGCACATCTGCATGGCTCTATTGTGTGGTATACTATTTGATATTGTCGGGTTAAAGGGCTCAGTGTCTATACTTTGTGGGGAAAGAATTATACTTTGAATCACAACATTTTAGTTTTAGTGAGACATCTTCTCCTTCTCCTAGACTATTGCAACTCCCTCCTGGCTGGTCTACCTGCATGTGCCATCCGACCTCTGCAGCTCATCCAGAATGCAGCGGCTCGTCTGGTCTTCAACCTTCCTAAATGTTCCCACACCACTCCGCTCCTCCGCTCCCTTCACTGGCTCCCGGTAACTGCTAGAATCCACTTCAAGACACTGGTACTTGCATACCATGCTGCGAATGGATCTGGCCCTTCCTACATTCAGGACATGGTTAAACTGTACACCCCAGCACGTGCACTACGCTCTGCATCAGCCAAATGACTCGCTGCACCCTCGCTGCGAGGGGGACCTAAGTTCCCATCAGCAAAAACACGTGGGTTTGCTATCCTGGCTCCAAGATGGTGGAATGAGCTCCCCATTGCCATCAGGACAGCAGAAAGCTTACACACCTTCCAGACTGAAAACTCATCTCTTTCGACTCCACTTCGATCGATAGAATTACTAACAAAGCACTTATATACTAACAAAGCACTGGCTTCTCTAAAGCCAGCTGAGTAGCACTTGAAATGTTTGGCTCTATGAAACCTGATGTACTTTATGATTCTGTTTTCTTCAAGGTTGTGTCTTCCTGGTCGAATGTACTTATTGTAAGTCGCTCTGGATAAAAGCGTCAGCTAAATGCAATGTAATGTAATGTAATGTCATACATTTCGGGCGTGTGAGTCTCCGGTAACATTTTCCTTCAAATAATATCAGAACTTTAAGCTCATGAAACCTAATGTTTGTCAATCAGGACACAGATGTTGATATCTTTCATTGAAGGCTTTTTATTATGGATTCATCTGTGGATTGTTTTCTCAATTAACAGTAAGGTCTATGAAATGTCAGGCAATAGTGAAACATGTTTTTCCCACTTCGGCAAAGAAAAAACGAAGTTCTTGTTTTGTCACAAAAGACAAACATATTCAGTTATGATGTAAAAAATGGAGAAAGGTATAATCTGAAAATGTGAGGAACTCTTAAGCACATTTCTGCTTTAAAAATACACCTGAAAATGAGCAGAATAGGCTCCTTTAATGATTGATTGCACATCAAAGAGTTGCTGATTCTTTTTTGTGATGGACTAAAAAATGTATCAACAACTCGATGAAGCTCTATTATCATCTATCTCTTGAATCGTCCCTACATTTGACAAACTAAACCAAATGTCTTTGTATTGTTGTTAAAGTCAGGCTGTCAAGTGACAGATGTTGGAGCTTCCATCCAAGACTCTGTCAAAATCTGGTTTTTAATTACAGATTAAACTGATCACACTAATCTGTTCAATCTAATCAAATAAAATGACAGGAAGGATGGAGGCCCAGACCAAAACATATTTCCTCAGGTCTTTCAAAATCCGGCTCAAAACGCTTTTTCTAGCTGCACTAAACATTCTCATCACTAACAACAATCTATCTATTTCAATCAATTTTTCAACAGAGTCAGTCAGCCTGAAAGCATCTAAATGAACTGTGAAAAGTCCAGAGGAGATGTTACATGTGTGAGCTCACAGCGCTGGCAGCGGCTCAGCATGCCTCTGCTGCTGCTGCTGCTGCTGTCATATCAGACTGAAACAGACACAAACATTATGCAAGATCCTGCTTGCTCTGCATACAGATAACCAAACAGTGAGGAGTGCCTGCTGATGGAACATAAATCTCTGCAGCGCGATGATCTCGCTGAGTTAAGAGTTATACCGATTTTATAACGCATTCATCTTTGGGATCTTAAGTTGTTTTTGTTCTTTCTGATTCACACGCCTGGTGCCAGTGCATTGGGAGTTCAAAGACACTTGTGCCAGATATCAAAGGATTTGTGTTGTTGATACAACACCTGAGTTTCAGTACGGAACTTACGTCAAAACAATTATTTGAGAAATGGGTCAAAGAATGCATTTTTTTCAGTAGAGGTGGATTTGATGGGCAGAATTTTGCTTCAGATCAGGGACAGAAACAAAACATAAAAGAACGATGAATCTGACCAGACGAATGCTTTTCGGTCAGTAACAAGAAAGCTTTAAGCCATAACTGTTTACCTCCAGACTCCAGAAAAGCAGCAGGCCTGTTCTTCTGTGAAGAGGCAGTATTACAACATTCTGGGGAAAACAGTGAAAAAGCTGCTGATGCAACTTCCTGCTGCTCACTGAACAACTTGTCCTTAAAGTGTTTGTTATTCACACTTTAAAGAGGACAACTGTGTTTTCATACAAGTTGTTACTCTTATTTTCTTAGTTATCACTACTGTTAGCTTCAACAGTCCACCACGGAAAGAAACATACTATTTTTGTTTGACATTTTTAAAGAAATTAGTACAAATGTGTTTGGCAAAGATTCACCATTTGTTGTACTTCATTTTGGCATTTAATAAGAATGTGACTCACTCAGAACCGTACACGGCATTCAGTACAGTATTAGTATGCAACTGGGAAACAGTTTATTCTTATCTGGGGGAAAACACGGAGGTTCACAAAATGTAAATACTGATAAGGCAGTTATGAAATACAAGTGTATTATGTATGTGGCTGTACAAGTGAGCATCAAAAGACAATTGCGTCGTAGTCCATTACATACATTAAATGCACTGTGGATGACAGGTGGGGTCTGCTGCCACATTGCAGTGTTCTAACTGTTCAAGGTCAGTGTGCGTGCCACCTGTTATCCCCTCATTATGCTCTTACTATATGTATGTCCATTTACAGGCTGCCATCGGCCGTCCAGAGAGTGGACGATGTTGTCAATTTCTTTGCCACTAAAAAATTGTATATATAATATTTAAAGGGACCCTATTCTGCTGATGTTCAGGTGTATATCAGTATGTAGTGTCTCTACTTTAAAGAGTGCTCTCCTGCTGATGTTCAGGTGTATATCAGTGTGTAGTGTCTCTACTTTAAAGAGTCCTCTCCTGCTGATGTTCAGGTGTATATCAGAATGTAGTGTCTCTACTTTAAAGAGTCCTCTCCTGCTGATGTTCAGGTGTATATCAGTATGTAGTGTCTCTACTTTAAAGAGTGCTCTCCTGCTGATGTTCAGGTGTATATCAGTGTGTAGTGTCTCTACTTTAAAGAGTCCTCTCCTGCTGATGTTCAGGTGTATATCAGTATGTAGTGTCTCTACTTTAAAGAGTCCTCTCCTGCTGATGTTCAGGTGTATATCAGCATGTAGTGTCTCTACTTTAAAGAGTCCTCTCCTGCTGATGTTCAGGTGTATATCAGTATGTAGTGGCTCTACTTTAAAGAGTCCTCTGCTGCTGATGTTCAGGTGTATATCAGTATGTAGTGGCTCTACTTTAAAGAGTCCTCTCCTGCTGATGTTCAGGTGTATATCAGTATGTAGTGTCTCTACTTTAAAGAGTCCTCTCCTGCTGATGTTCAGGTGTAAATCAGTATGTAGTGTCTCTACTTTAAAGAGTCCTCTCCTGCTGATGTTCAGGTGTATATCAGTATGTAGTGTCTCTACTTTAAAGAGTCCTCTCCTGCTGATGTTCAGGTGTATATCAGTATGTAGTGTCTTTACTTTAAAGAGTGCTCTCCTGCTGATGTTCAGGTGTATATCAGTGTGTAGTGTCTCTACTTTAAAGAGTCCTATCCTGCTGATGTTCAGGTGTATATCAGTATGTAGTGTCTCTACTTTAAAGAGTCCTCTCCTGCTGATGTTCAGGTGTATATCAGCATGTAGTGTCTCTACTTTAAAGAGTCCTCTCCTGCTGATGTTCAGGTGTATATCAGTATGTAGTGTCTCTACTTTAAAGAGTCCTCTCCTGCTGATGTTCAGGTGTATATCAGTATGTAGTGGCTCTACTTTAAAGAGTCCTCTCCTGCTGATGTTCAGGTGTATATCAGTATGTAGTGTCTCTACTTTAAAGAGTCCTCTCCTGCTGATGTTCAGGTGTATATCAGTATGTAGTGTCTCTACTTTAAAGAGTCCTCTCCTGCTGATGTTCAGGTGTATATCAGTATGTAGTGTCTCTACTTTAAAGAGTCCTCTCCTGCTGATTTTCAGGTGTATATCAGTATGTAGTGTCTCTACTTTAAAGAGTCCTCTCCTGCTGATGTTCAGGTGTATATCAGTATGTAGTGTCTCTACTTTAAAGAGTCCTCTCCTGCTGATGTTCAGGTGTATATCAGTATGTAGTGTCTCTACTTTAAAGAGTGCTCTCCTGCTGATGTTCAGGTGTATATCAGTGTGTAGTGTCTCTACTTTAAAGAGTGCTCTCCTGCTGATGTTCAGGTGTATATCAGTATGTAGTGTCTCTACTTTAAAGAGTCCTCTCCTGCTGATGTTCAGGTGTATATCAGTATGTAGTGTCTCTACTTTAAAGAGTGCTCTCCTGCTAATGTTCAGGTGTATATCAGTATGTAGTGTCTCTACTTTAAAGAGTCCTCTCCTGCTGATGTTCAGGTGTATATCAGTATGTAGTGTCTCTACTTTAAAGAGTCCTCTCCTGCTGATTTTCAGGTGTATATCAGTGTGTAGTGTCTCTACTTTAAAGAGTTCTCTCCTGCTGATGTTCAGGTGTATATCAGTATGTAGTGTCTCTATTTTAAAGAGTCCTCTCCTGCTGATGTTCAGGTGTATATCAGTATGTAGTGTCTCTACTTTAAAGAGTCCTCTCCTGCTGATGTTCAGGTGTATATCAGTATGTAGTGTCTCTACTTTAAAGAGTCCTCTCCTGCTGATGTTCAGGTGTATATCAGTATGTAGAGTCTCTACTTTAAAGAGTCCTCTGCTGATGTTCAGGTGTATATCAGTATGTAGTGTCTCTACTTTAAAGAGTCCTCTCCTGCTGATGTTCAGGTGTATATCAGAATGTAGTGTCTCCACTTTAAAGAGTCCTCTGCTGATGTTCAGGTGTATATCAGTATGTAGTGTCTCTACTTTAAAGAGTTCTCTCCTGCTGATGTTCAGGTGTATATCAGTATGTAGTGTCTCTACTTTAAAGAGTCCTCTCCTGTTGATGTTCAGGTGTATATCAGAATGTAGTGTCTCTACTTTAAAGAGTCCTCTCCTGCTGATGTTCAGGTGAATATCAGTATGTAGTGTCTCTACTTTAAAGAGTCCTCTCCTGCTGATGTTCAGGTGTATATCAGTATGTAGTGTCTCTATTTTAAAGAGTCCTCTCCTGCTGATGTTCGGTGTATATCAGTATGCAGTGTCTCTACTTTAAAGAGTCCTCTCCTGCTGATGTTCAGGTGTATATCAGTATGTAGTGTCTCTACTTTAAAGAGTCCTCTCCTGCTGATGTTCAGGTGTATATCACTATGTAGTGTCTCTACTTTAAAGAGTCCTCTCCTGCTGATGTTCAGGTGTATATCAGTATGTAGTGTCTCTACTTTAAAGAGTCCTCTCCTGCTGATGTTCAGGTGTATATCAGTATGTAGTGTCTCTATTTTGAAGAGTCCTCTCCTGCTGATGTTCAGGTGTATATCAGTATGTAGTGTCTCTACTTTAAAGAGTCCTCTCCTGCTGATGTTCAGGTGTATATCAGTATGTAGTGTCTCTACTTTAAAGAGTCCTCTCCTGCTGATGTTCAGGTGTATATCAGTATGTAGTGTCTCTACTTTAAAGAGTCCTCTCCTGCTGATGTTCAGGTGTATATCAGTATGTAGTGTCTCTACTTTAAAGAGTCCTCTCCTGCTGATGTTCAGGTGTATATCAGTATGTAGTGTCTCTACTTTAAAGAGTCCTCTCCTGCTGATGTTCAGGTGTATATCAGTATGTAGTGTCTCTACTTTAAAGAGTCCTCTCCTGCTGATGTTCACGTGTATATCAGTATGTAGTGTCTCTACTTTAAAGAGTCCTCTCCTGCTGATGTTCACGTGTATATCAGTATGTAGTGTCTCTACATGTCTCCATGTTTTAATGTTCAAAAAGCTCTTTATTTTTCTCATACTGCTGCAGAACCTATTTTCCCCCTCTGTCTGAAACCAGAGCCCAGTCTGCTCTGATTGGTTAGCTGGCTGCCTCTGTTGTGATTGGTCAACTGCTTAGATATGTCCCGCCCCTCAGCCTATCACACGCAATGTGTTGGAGTGCTAGCCAATAAAAGCATTAATGTTACAAAATGATATTATGTTACAAATTAATCACTGCAAGCTTTAATTTAAAATGAACAAATGAAGAAGTTGTGTCCAAGGTAATAATAACACATATAGTACGTGTATAATGGTGAGAAATTAGTAACACTAAGACACTAAACAATATGTAATATGTAATTCTGCATCCTTTTACCATGATGTGATGATATATATTCATGTTCTAATATTGTTCATTTTGGCCATATCACCCATGTAAATGCATGTTTTAAAAGTCTTCATAGTATATTTGGTATATTGGCATCTTCTTGTTGTCAGTGCATCTCAAACTACAACAGATGTGTAATTCACCTCATCTGACCCATGATATGGTGCAAACCATCAGCTGACATTAAGACTCAGGAATAATGTATAACAGAGCCTCACTGCATCAGCACCACCACATGACATGTTTCAAAAGTGAGAAGAATCACCTCATTATGAAGCATTAGTGGATGCTTTCTGTTTCAAACAGAGTTCACTGAGGTAAGTGGCAGCCTCTACACTATATTTTACCCTTGCCTCCAGCACTGAGCCACAGCAGCCTTGCCCACATATGCTGGCTGAGAACTCATGTGATATTTACTGTTCCCCAGTGCCTCGCCGCCCCACCAAGTTACGAGACAAGCAAACACAACATCAGCACATGAGGTGGAAGCAGGGCCTACATATGTGTAACAAAAGCAGCATTGTGCAACACTGTTATAGCTCCATTCAACTGGCAGCAGTGGGGAAAGAGCAGGTCGAGCTTTGAAACATTCAGGACGGTTGTTGCTTGCAAAAGGCCTTGGGAAGCAAACTGCCTGCGCATCAACATGGACAGACTGTTCATGACTGACTGATCATAAACAGTGCAAACGATTATATACACGTTATACTTGTTTTGCATTTTCAACCAGACAGCTGAGTTTTCTTTGATCTCTGACAGCTCTGCTGATTCAGCTACTGATCACTACAGCCAGGACTTTATCCAATTGAAAGCTTCACAACACAGAGAGATTCATAACGTTACCAAACCAGAGACACTGTCACATTAGTCACAACAGATATCTACAGTTAGGAAGGCACACTGATACAAAGTAGTGTTGGAAGAACTACTCAAATCCATTACTTTAGTTCAAGTACAAATACTGTGGTCTGATAATACTTCACTTCAAGTAAAAGTCCTGATTTCAAAATGTTATTTAAGTAAAAGTACAAAAGTTTAGCATTCAATTGTACTTAAAGTACAAAAAGTAAAACGACTCATTCTGCACCATTGCCCATTTCAGATTATAAAAAAAGTACATAAGTATTATTATCTTATTGCACATCAAGTATCAAATGTAAAAGTACTTATTATGCAGAATATATTTTTCCACAGTGTTTTATTATTATGGTTTTATATTATCCTATTTGTATGTAATAGCATTTTTGTGTAGTAATCTTACCTCGATGTGGACCAAATGTAGTAGATTAGTAGTACAGTACTTATGAACTAGTAGTAGTGAATTAGTATATGATCAGCATATAATATGTTTTCATAACTGAGTGTGTAAAAAAATGTTAGTGGAGTAAGAAGTATAATATTTGCAATTGATGTGAAGTAAATTACAAATGTCAAAAAATGACTTAAGGACAATACTTGTAAAAGTAAATGTACTAAGTAACTTCCCACCACTGCCTAAACCTGCATGCCAACATAGCAACAGAGTCTGAAAGCAAGGCTAAAGCACCATGCTTTAAAACCGAAAGTAGCCCTCAGCAGAAATGGTAACTGGAGCAGCTGCTCTGCAGCAGGACCTGCAGCAGGACCTGCAGCAGGACCTGCAGCAGGACCTGCAGCAGGACCTGCAGCAGGACCCACACACCTACACAGACTCCAGAGCTGTCATGGTGTAACACAGTTTAGATCGAGACATGCATCACTATATTAAACATCAAAAGTGTACAGGGCGTTTCTCGATGGCATCTAGTATGAAGCCAAACAAACAGTAATACTGTGCAAAATGTGTAAGCACCACAAAACTTTCTTAAAAAGTTGGAAACCCCGCCTGTTGTCCCACTGTCATCTTCCATCAAAACACAGGCTACCAATGAATGCGTTAGGAACATAGACTGTTTAGGAAGCATTACGAAATAACTGTAAAACGTTATTACATTAAGAGCTGCTTCAAGAAAGATGTCCAGCCGAACTACCCTGAAATTGTACAATTACGTAAAATGCTGTAAATCATGTCGTATGTATTGATGACGATAAGCAAGATTGTTTTATTGTATTTAAGCAAAGTGTTCCCTCCATAACCATGTGTGCGACATATCCAAATAGTCAGGCAACTTTCCGTAATGCTGTTTTCAGAAGAAAAAAAGCACATAACAGAGACACAAAATACAGCTTTTTTGCTTTTTCACTCACCCAAACTGTTTGTGGAGGAATCCATAATCCGAAGTTTAAGTTGTGGAAGGTTTCTTCAGAGAGGAAGCCTGGACCAAGGTGTGTTTTCCATGCTGAGAGGAGTGTCAGCAGTCACACTCTGGGGACAAGTGTCAAACTCCCGGGGTAAGCAACAACAACACCGGAAACGGGGGCAGTTTTTCTGTAAAAAGAAAGGCTGTTGTTAGTTGAACCATAAATAAATAAGAATAAATAACTAAATCACGTGAATATCAATTAATTACATCATTATGGTAAACAAAGTAACGAACTTACAAAACAGGACGTCGCTTGTGGAAAGATTCAACTTGCCCTCCGGAAGTGGTGTAGCTCATTATTGCTAGCTTGATGCTATTCGCTTCAGGGCACCATGCAGAGATGAGTTGTGGAAGTCAAAAAATGTATCAATGTTGCTTTTATAAGCTGTCTCCGACAGTCTTCAGTCTCCTTGTGTGACGCAGTAAAGACAGTCTACCAGAACTGTTAAAGAAGATAGGAGTTTTAAACTTACAACACACACTTCTGAGCGCCTGTCAAATCCAAGCTGTTTGGATGGAAGCTTTTTGGCGCCACCACGCGGCAGTGTCCTGCATTGCACGCGCATCTCATTTATCACTGTAGAGCAGAAACTACGACTTGGTACGAATTTAAATGTTGGTTTAGCTTTCCACTTGTCCAACGTTTGATCAGAGGTGGAAGAATTACTCAGATTATTTATTTCCAATACTACAGTGTACAAATACTCTGCTACAAGTAAAAGTCCTGTGTTCATCCCTTCAATGTTGCACTTTGTAAAAGTGGGGTTCAATTGAATGACTAACTTAATTACTACATGGTGGCTTAACCTTTAATACTATATGATAATGTATTAGTTGATTTATATGTTGTATGAATAGCATACATCTGCAAAGTAACTAGTAACTTAATCTGTTAAATAAATGTAGTGGAGTAAAAAAAGTACAACATCTGCCAACAAACTGTAGTGGAGTAAACGTATAAAGTAGCATGAAACGAAAATGCTCAAGTAAGGTAAACCTAAATGTTTTACTTAAATACAATACTTGAGTATATGTACTTAGTTACACTACACCACTGTGTTGGATAAATACATTATGTTAAAAAATCCATGTTTGCAAATGTTCATGTTTTCTTTTACAGAATTTGATAAATAAGTACAATATAATAACTTTTTATAACGAAAACAGGAGCCAACACATCTTAAAGATAGCCCATTTTAGAGGAGTGTACAACACAGTGATAATAAGCGTTTCAGCTGTAAATCAGAGGTTACGGAACCTTTATTTGCCCATGTTTCTGTTGTTTGGGGGAAGCCATTGTGTGTAGGACCCGGATGTCCTGCCGGCTTTTCATCATGGAGGCTTCCAAGGAGAGGTATTTCTGAAGGAGACTGTTTGTTCGTACATCTGTCAATTGAAATGGTGGGTATTGAGCACGGGATTAAAAGCTATGTAGTTGTTGTTTAAAATATACCTCAGTCATGGATTGCTGAACCAGAAAATGCAAAATAACATGCTTGACATTTAGCCATTAACAGCTCCTATAACTGTGTATTCGAAACTTCAGAGACAAATGTGTATTTTGAAGACACTACAAGAGTCCCTCTTCAGGTCGGGTATAATAAATGCATTATACACAATGTATTATATTCAGTGGTGACGTGTAATTAAGTACATTTACTCAAGTTGTGTACTTAAGTAAAACATGTTGGTACTGGTACTTAATTTGGGTATTTTCAAATGATGCTGCTTATGCTTTTACTTCATTACATGTTGTTGTCATATGTTGTAGTATACTACAACAATACGTTGTATTTATAATATATCCTTTACTCTATATGTACGCATTCATGTGACTTACATGTATTATTCTTTTTTTAAATGACGTTTGATCATGCAAGCATTGCAAAGTGTACTTTTTATGAAAGGGGACTTTTTCTTTATGTATTAGTGTTACTTGTGTGCTTATTTATGTTATTAATTCGTAATATAAAACACACATTATTATAGTTTTAACTGCCCATTAGTGTATACATTTTAAATATCTGGGGCTTAAAATGGCCATTTTGAATAACGGGTGCTTTATAATGCTTATACTTTTTTACTTTAGTACAATTTTCCATGCAAGACTTTTACTTATAACTGAGTATTCGTAACCTGCAGTATTGCTACTTCTACTTAAGTAAATAATGGACTTCTTCCACCTCTGATTGCTGATACACACCTAAATACAAAGCGGTGCTGTGACCCTATAGGAGTATAACAGTCTTACCAGTTGTTTTGAGAATAATTCAGCAGTTCTGAACACTGTCCATGTTTCTGCCCCGTTTGCAGTTCTGTTTCCTGAGAGTCAGTGTGATGGGTCTACCATGAAGTGTGCCCGCTGCCTGCTCCAGCTGCAGGGTCTCCGGCTGCAGGGTCTCCAGCTGCAGGGTCTCCGGCTGCAGGGTCTCCAGCTGCAGGGTCTCCAGCTGCAGGGTCTCCGGCTGCAGGGTCTCCAGCTACAGGGTCTCCGGCTGCAGGGTCTCCAGGGACAGTCCGCCCGGTCTGCAGCCCAGCATGGAGCTCTGCTTCAGTCCTCCTCTCAGCCTCACATGCTTCGAAACACCCAGCACCAGGTACACTGTCATTTGATTCAGAATACTTTATTGTCCATCACATTTACATATCATAGAAATGTGTCTTTGGCACTGGCAAATAGGATCAAATAACACTCTACCATACACAGTACTACATACAATTCATGGACTACACACAAAGAGTGAAATTGCATTGTAAAGTGACGGAGTGGCAGTCTTAATAAAAGTGCAAAGTGGTTTTGTTCTTGCACTGACTTGGGGCCATTAACATATCAGTTAAAAATACATAAACATGAGGTGTTGGTGGCAGAAAGAAGGGTCCTGGAGGCTTGAAAAGGGGGCTTGAGTTTGAGTCAGAGTCATCTCCACTCAAAGTATTCCATGAAGCAAGTAATCGCAGAAACATGTCTCTTTCCTCAACGATCTTCTGGATAAATGAATCTCACCAGTCAGCACTTATAATAAAATGTAGCAGCAAAATTATAAGAAAATAAAACATGTACCTCAAAAGTAACTGCTGCTGTGACACCAGATAGCGAATCTCACGCAGGGAAAAGGAGAAGCTCGGGCAAGAATATCGTTTTTGTGCATTTTATTCCGATGATCTAATATCATACAACACTATACAGTCATGAATGTTGCCCTGCAGACTTCACTATAGCTCACCTTGTGCTTACCCACAACATTTGCCATCTCCATTAATAAACTTATTTAATAAACTATTAAATAATAGAAATCACTGTATAGCTCCAACAATGTAATTCCAGCCAGCCTCTTTCTTGTTTCCGACTTCTTGTAGGTGATAAGGCGTTTCCACAGGAGCCCGATAAATGACAAGAATCAACCCATCCCTGCAGAGTTCATCGACGAGGACGACAATAAAAAGGACAAGTCTCTGGTCATCCATGACGACCTGTTTGAGCAGGTTGCCAGGGAGACCAAAACCAAGGCCACGTTTAACAAAGTGATGCAGGTGTTCATCAAGCAGGACGTGAGGCGCCGCGGCCACGTGGAGTTCATCTACGCCGCTCTGCAGAAGATGCCGGAGTTCGGCGTGGAGAGAGACCTGGCCGTCTACAACAAGCTGCTGGACGTCTTCCCCAAAGAGGTGTTTGTGCCCAGGAACTTTATCCAGATCATGTTCAACCACTACCCCCGGCAGCAGGAGTGTGGAGTGCAGCTGCTGGAGCAGATGGAGGGCTATGGTGGGTGATGAGAGTCTGCACAGAGACACTTCCATGTGTCATACCAATGTGTCTGTCCATCTCAATAATAATAATAATTAACTTCATGTTTATAGCTCCTTTCAAATCATAGTTTGGTGAGCATCCTGAGAAGCATTCCCAACATGTGTTCTACTGCAACATTTTGATTCTTCTCCCAAATTCCTCATCGCAGAAATTCTGTTCAAACATCAAAACATTAAGCTCAATTAGGAATCGACGGTTATTACTCCCGACATTCATAACTTTCATAACTCTAGAAATGTTAACTCATAATTCATTCAAATTTGTATTAAGTTCAGCGTCAGCTTTTCAGCAGACAGCACTCACACCGCAATGTCTTCAGGAAGTGCATCCTCTAGTTCCAGCACAGAGAACAGAACACTGGAGAGAAGACAGAGCGTGAAGCTAAACAACACAGGGTTTAATGAGTTAAAGACTGAGACAGAGAACCAAGACTGTTCAAACCTATGATAATGACTTCACTTTTATCAGCATTTAGCTACAGGAAATGTTGTGACATCCATTTGCGGATATCCTGGAGGTAGTTGAGGAGATAACCAGTGTTATGAGTGGATGCAGGGTGGAATCCATCTGGGTGTCATCTGCATAGAAATGCAAAGTGATGATGTGCTGATCAGTCTTGTTTTTCAGGTATCATGCCCAACGTTGACACCAAAGTCCTGCTGATCCAGATCTTTGGAGAGAAGGGCCACCCCGTGAGGAAATACCAGCGCATCATGTACTGGTTCCCAAAGTTCAAACACACAAACCCCTACCCCATCCCCAAGAATCTGCCGGAAGACCCCGTGGACCTGGCACGCTTCAGCCTGGCCCGCATCGCTGATGACCGGGACGCTAAAGTCACCGTGTATCAGGTACCACTTTGAGAGGGAAATACGTTTAACACACCTATATTATTTCATGTGTTTATTTTCTTATTATTTTCCTAGGCCTTTCTTGACTAATAGATAACCTGTCTTTTCCAATGTTTCTGTGTATCTGCTCTTTCTCTAGCTGCCCTGCACAGACATCACAGAGAGCGGGGAGGAGATCACACTTCCACATGTAGTCGGTATGGAAACTGTTGTTTTGTATTGTCGTTACATGATTCCCACTGTTTAAGGAACCTTAGGAGTTGTGTCCCACGCTGGTTTGGTAAGGAGATGTCATGTGACATGTGGGATTCTGTGTAAAGTTTTGTATACAGCTGTATTTATATACATATTTTCAGTTATTGCCTTCTTTGCCACATTATTGCAGTAAATGCTTTCAAGCCTAACTGGAAAGGAAACAAACAACTATAACAAACCAGGAAACTGTATTCTGAGCAACATACAAATGTTAAATGAATACAATGGTGGGATCAGATCCATATATAACTCAGAAGTGTTCTCACTCTCTTTGTTCCCTTTCCTTCCTGTGTCCCAGGTATCCAGAGCCCCAGCCAGATGGAGCTGCTGGCCCAGCACAACCCCAGCCGGCCCGTGTTTGTGGAGGGCCCCTTCCCTCTGTGGCTCCGGGACAAGTGTGTGTACTACTACGTGCTCAGAGCGGACCCCGTACCGCCTGAGGAGAAGGTGGGAAAACTCTCTGCTATTATCTGATCAGTTAGTAACAGGAAATGCATATCAGTGTTGGTCATGTCGGTGTGGAAAAAACATGGACAACATTTAAAGGATTACATTCACATGCTACTCAGCTGTGCGTAATATAATAACAGTGTGTTTCACCTTATTGATAGATGGATATATACACTGAACAAAAATATAAATGCAACACTTTTGTTTTTGCTCCCATTTTTCATGAGATGAACTCAAAGATCTAAAACATTTTCTATAAACACAAAATAACCATTTCTCTCAAATATTGTTCACAAATCTGAAAGAATCTGTGATAGTGAGCACTTCTCCTTTGCCGAGATAATCCATCCCATCTCACAGGTGTGGCATATCAAGATGCTGATTAGACAGCATGATTATTGCACAGGTGTGCCTTAGGCTGGCCACAATAAAAGGCTACTCTGAAACGTGCAGTTTTGCTTTATTGGGGGGGTCTGGGGGGGTCCGAAAACCAGTCAGTATCTGGTGTGACCACCATTTGCCTCACGCAGTGCAACACATCTCCTTGGCATAGAGTTGATCAGGTTGTTGATTGTGGCCTGTGGAATGTTGGTCCACTCCTCTTCAATGGCTGTGCCAAGTTGCTGGATATTGGCAGGAACTGGAACACGCTGTCGTATACGCCGATCCAGAGCATCCCAAACATGCTCAATGGGTGACATGTCCGGTGAGTATGCTGGCCATGCAAGAACTGGGATGTTTTCAGGCTCCAGGAATTGTGTACAGATCCTTGCAACATGGGGCCGTGCATTATCATGCTGCAACATGAGGTGATGGTCGTGGATGAATGGCACAACAATGGGCCTCAGGATCTCGTCACGGTATCTCTGTGCATTCACAATGCCATCAATAAAATGCACATGTGTTCGTCGTCCATAACATACGCCTGCCCATACCATAACCCCACCACCCCCATGGGCCACTCGATTCACAACATTGACATCAGAAAACCGCTCACCCACACGACGCCACACATGCTGTCTGCCATCTGCCTTGAACAGTGAAAACCGGGATCCATCCGTGAAGAGAACACCTCGCCAACGTGCCAGACGCCATCGAATGTGAGCATTTGCCCACTCAAGTCGGTTACGACGACGAACCGGAGTCAGGTGGAGACCCCGATGAGGACGACGAGCATGCAGATGAGCTTCCTTGAGACGGTTTCTGACAGCAGAAATTCTTTGGTTATGCAAAGCGATTGTTGCAGCAGCTGTCCGAGTGGCTGGTCTCAGACGATCTTGGAGGTGAACATGCTGGATGTGGAGGTCCTGGGCTGGTGTGGTTACACGTGGTCTGCGGTTGTGAGGCCGGTTGAATGTACTGCCAAAATCTCTGAAACGCCTTTGGAGACGGCTTATGGTAGAGAAATGAACATTCAATTCACGGGCAACAGCTCTGGTGGACATTCCTGCTGTCAGCATGCCAATTGCACGCTCCCTCAAAACTTGCGACATCTGTGGCATCGTGCTGTGTGATAAAACTGCACGTTTCAGAGTGGCCTTTTATTGTGGCCAGCCTAAGGCACACCTGTGCAATAATCATGCTGTCTAATCAGCATCTTGATATGCCACACCTGTGAGGTGGGATGGATTATCTCGGCAAAGGAGAAGTGCTCACGATCACAGATCTTTTCAGATTTGTGAACAATATTTGAGAGAAATGGTTATTTTGTGTAAATAGAAAATGTTTTAGATCTTTGAGTTCATCTCATGAAAAATGGGAGCAAAAACAAAAGTGTTGCATTTATATTTTTGTTCAGTGTAGATAGATAGATAGATGGATAGATAGATGGATGGATAGATGGATGGATGGATGGATGGATGGATAGATGGATAGATAGATGGATGGATAGATGGGTAGATGGATGGATGGATGGATGGATAGATGGGTAGATGGATGGATGGATAGATAGATGGATAGATAGATGGATGGATGGATAGATGGATGGATAGATAGATGGATAGAGAAGTACTTTATTGATCCCCATTTGGGAGGTTTTTTTGTTACAGCAGCATAAAAAACAAGACAATAAGAGAAATTAAGACACTAGAAAATCACCGGTCCAAAAATATTTCTGAAATAGAATTAAAATAGCATTAAAAAGTAAAGAAAATATATATATACATGTGGAAATATACATTTCCAGACGAACACATAAATGCTAATGATAATCTGAGTACTTCTACCACTTCTGATCCCCCCCCCCCCCCCCCCCCCCTTCAGGTGGAGGAGCCCTATGACCCAGAGAGGTCTTTGGCGTATCCTCTGCAGCTGGACCTGGATCTGGACCGAGACCTCGGAGACGAGGAGAGCTTCGATGTGGAAGACTGTAAGACACTGAATCTGGCAAATGATGTTTACAGTGTTCAGAATGAAACATTGATTTATATTATTTCATAGTTTAATATTTATTTTCTTGCTATTTTAGTTTATAGCAAATGTATTATTATTTACTGTAGTGTTGTGGCACGGCGTAGTTGAATACTCGATTCTGATCAAGGTTGTTAATACTTGATAACACACTGCTGCTAAGCAAAATAATGACCGTTGCTAAGGAGGATCAAGGGAGAGAAAGAGGTTAAAAGACAGAGCGTTGGATGTCAGATACATCAGCATATGAAGGCAGAGAAGAAGTAAACACTAACAGGAACAGCAGGAGAAGACAAACAGGAAGTAAACACTAACAGGAACAGCAGGAGAAGACAAACGGGAAGTAAACACTAACAGGAACACGGTATCGGGTCTGGACTTGTTAGTGCAACATAACTGTGAACTGATTGGACAGTTACAGAAGACTTTTTTGATCGTCATTTTAAGTGACGTTGTTGTTGTTGTTGTTGTTGTTGTTGCAGTTCCAGCCATTGGCCTACTTATTATCTTATCTAAGTTAATTGAAGTCGTTGTCGAAGACAAACAGGAAGTAAACACTAACAGGAACAGCAGGAGAAGACAAACAGGAAGTAAACACTATCAGGAACAGCAGGGCCCTTTCTCATTTCTCTAACTCCTCTCCTCGACTCCTATCCTCGAGACTTAGTCCCGCCCGCAGGAGATGCAAGCGGAGGAGTCGAGGAGGGGAACCGAGGAGAGAGGAGGGGAAGCAGCAGGCGGTTAGAGAAATGAGAACTCCTCTCCTCTGAGCGGTCATTTTAAAGAGACGTCCATTAATGATGACAGGAGGCACAGCAGCCCTCTGTCTGATGGACAGATGTGTTCATGACCACTTATATATTTACTTTGATTCATTCACAGTGCGGTGTAATGAGACGATAACAGGCTGCAGATGAGGACACACACACACACACACACACACACACACACACATATATAAATATATCCGGCCGTGCGTCACGACTCTTTGAAACATCACTGTTGCCGGAAATGCATCCGCGGAGGACCCATCAGTGTATCCTCGGTTAGAGCTCCTCCAGAGAGCCTCCTCGACGCTCGATCCTCGGTCCTCGAAGTGCATTTAGATTTCCGGGTCACTACCGGAGGACAGAGGAGTCGAGGAGTCGAGGAGGGGAAATTTGAGAAATGAGAAAGGGCCCAGGAGAGGACAAACGGGAAGTAAACACTAACAGGAACAGCAGGAGAAGACAAACAGGAAGTAAACACTAACAGGAACAGCAGGAGAAGACAAACAGGAAGTAAACACTAACAGGAACACGGTATGGGGTCTGGACTTGTTAGTGCAACATAACTGTGAACTGATTGGACAGTTACAGAAGACTTTTTTGATCGTCATTTTAAGTGACGTTGTTGTTGTTGCAGTTCCAGCCATTGGCCTACTTATTATCTTATCTAAGTTAATTGAAGTCGTTTTTTATGCTTTTATTTTGAAGGCAGTGTTGGGTGATTCTGTGATAATTGAAGAGACAGGTGGTGGTGGGATTAGCGCACTAGCACTAGCATATGTTTTGTTACCAGGGACAACACAGGTCAAAGCATTGCTGTTGATATGTTGAATGACTGGAATACAAGAGAATAAATGAACAAAGACGACGTTCTTGGACAATGAACATCTCCCTGCGTAAGATTAGCTGTTTGGTGCCCGAGCAGCTGTTTTATTGTGAGTAAAAATGTTCTGTTTGATTTCTGTATTTGACTGCTCTGAGTGTGTAATGAGGCTGTTGTGTGTGTTCTGTCAGTGGACGAGGGGGCGGTGTTCGCCATGTGTATGACCAGCCAGGGAGACCAGGCCGTGCTCAACCAGTGGGTCTCCGGCCTCCAGCAGAACAACCCCATCCTGGGCCGGGTCCCCACTCTGTTCCGCCTGGAGCAGGGGCCCCGCGAACTGCAGGGGGCCCATAAAACAAAGTCAGACCACCAGCACAGGCCGGACCCCCAGACCCAGAGAGAGGAAGAAGAAGATGAGGTATCAGTGGAGGAAGAGCCGAGGAGAAGCCAGGAGATGAAGCAGTGAGCAGACTAACGACTGATAGAAGACTCTTAACACACTGTATATGTGGGTTTATTTATCAAGATATGTCCATGCTGGGGAGGGGCTGGATCAGATTTCAACAGGGGTACACCAACTCAGCAGTAAATAAATATAATTTAAAAGAAATGTGTGATTTGTTGATTTCAAACCATCTTAAGCAGTGGTTCCCAGGATGATGATCTCAAAGTAACAAAATACAGATTTCACATACACAAAGTTTTTTTCATGGTTTTCTTGTGATCTTACATTTATTTACTATTAAATAGATAATAAAATAAATAGCATTTTTTTCTTCTTGTTTCCCTATATATCCATTCAACTCTCAAACCGGGGCCAACGTGATGCTGTCCTTTCAGGTTTTATTGGAAAATCATGTTTACTAAGTAGGAAAATCTGCATGGAGCAAGACTTCTCAAAACAGCTTTATTTCTTAGTGATCAAACTAACGGTATCAGCTCTGTCTTGTTTTCATCGGGCTGAAGTCTGTTCTCAGTCTGCAGTCGGTGCTTTCATGTTTCTTTTTCTACCAAGAAGAGGCATCCGGATCTCTGGAGCCGTGCCAGAGGGAGCTCTTCCAAATGCAGACTTGTGTTTCCAATAACTTCATAAAAGAGCAATGTTACATCTTTGAATAATTGTTTTTACAGTATTAGAGTTTTAAGGCCAGACCTCAGAACAAAATTATTAAAGGAAGATGTTTTTATTTTACTTTGCATTCTAAATTCTGGAAGTTGTGAATGAGGTTGACATTTTGAGAATAAACTTTAAAAAATGAAGCTTTTGAAAATTCGACATTATCAAAAAAGTCAAATAAATTATAATCATCTTTCTGACGGGCTCCAATAGTCTTTCATACATATCTATACGTTGTGCATTCTTCAATCAATCTAATGCAGGGTAAGCTTTAAATAAATGTTTCTTTTTGCATTTTGGAAATAACCAAGGTCTTTAAAAATGATAGAAAGTTGATATACACAAATATATCAATAATTAAACAGTGGTAGAAAATACAGCAAGGTAGTACTGGCACAGAAAGTCCTGTTGGAAAATTGGATTCAATGTAGAAATGTGATAATTAAAAAAAGCGTGCAGATTAAGCCCAAAGGTAGAAAAGGTTTATTACTGAAAAGGCATCGAAACATTCCCTTTGAACTGGTAAACAAGTCAGAGTTACATTCTCAGAAGGTAAAATAGCTCGGTCTCTTCCAGCTGTTCACACTGTGGTGCAGCTGTGCAGGCAGAGTCTGTCTCCAAGCATCACACACCATACAGCTTTGTGCTCAAACAGAACGTCGTCTTAGAAAAGCGCATTCCAGAGTTCATATACAACCGTCCATCTTTTTACTACTCATGCAGGAAAGCCTCTGGATCCTTTAGACTCACAAATGAGAAACCTCTCTAACATGGAACTCTCTACAGATATGGATAATGATTCATCAATACTCATTATATAAGAGGAGATTCAATAAATAATGCATCAAATTGCTCAAACAATTGTAAACAGCAAAAAACATTGGCATCTCAACCACTTTAGTATTTTGTGTATTTACAGTACAGATGTTTTACATGGTGAAGCTCATATGAACTGCAGGTGTTTTTTTAAAGAATTGAGAATAGATTAAAAAAAATCAATAAAAAGATATACAACATAACATATGCAAGGGTTTGAAGAACAGCATGGTTATCACATACAACGCCATGGAACAGTTCCAGACACCCATGCACAATCCAATAACTAACAAGTCTAGAACAGTTTGGGACCTGAATGCAACCTGACAAAAGTGCAAAATAAACGTTATATTTGAACATTTAAAAAAAAAGATTAACTGTAGTATAAATGTTAAACTCTTGTGCTGAATGTGTGTGGCGCAGTTTATTTTCTCATAGCTGGCTGCCTTAAAACCAGCATGTGTTCGCGTTGTTGAAATAGACTTTTTTACTCATTTAATCAGTTGAATTGCTCAACATGTAACATGTCTGATGTAAACTATCCCTACATGTAATTAGTGTAATGTCCCAAAGTTTACTTATGGCTGAAAAATGTATGCGAAGTACAGCCGACGAAAAAAATATGTGATAGTCGTGACTTATGTTCCAAAACCTTCAAAGCAGACAACGCAGTGGCTGCGTGTAAACCAAAAGAATAACGGGCTATTGTCTAGTTTGCTCTAAATTGAATCATACTTCACTAAATGAACATCCTGCTCAGTAGCAACAAGTTGTAACTAGCAATTGAGCCAATACATTTGTTAGAAAACATTTACTGAGGTCATAAATCAAGTCATAAATTGGTCATTTTCTCATAGACTTCTATACAATCTGACAGTGAAGTTGCCCCCTGCTGGCCATTAGAGAGGAGGCAGGTTTAAGGCACTTCTGCAATGGGTGCTCTTTTCAGATTTGAAGGGTTTCTGCCTTTTGCAAACCTTGTGGGGAAATGGTAACATTAGTGTTTATCTGTTATCCAGCAGCAGGTAGCATTAACAGGGTCTAACAGCTGATGAGGACAGAAAACTGTTTGAAACTTACTGCTGTCTAAAAGATTAAAAATAGTTAGTTTGATTTTCTCCATGACCGATGCACAGTTACATCCCGGAGTGCTGATGTTTGTCACCAATACACATGTTAATGGTTTTATTGTTGAAAGGGAAACACAGTGTACCTCACTTATAGATTGTTTCTTACTTGGGGTGGTTTACATTTGTTCAGGGCACCTCATGATGTCTTTGAAACGACAGGCTCAGGAGAATCTTGGAGAATGAAAGAAAATCGCTATGACCCTGTATTTGCTACTTTTATTCTCCTATAATGTTCTAAATACTTTATCAAAAGCATCTTTGTCATGTATTAAGTCTGTGGGAAGCACCCAATGCTTAAAGGTGTTGAGGTTTAAAAAATGGTAGAAATTGAAGGAATGATTGCCGATTTCAGGAAGTAGTCATTCTGACCTGTGTGTTTTTTGTGTTTTTAGAATGTTGGACTTCTCTTGAATATTATCTCAAAATCTCAGCTGTCATAACTTCAATGTAACAAATGTTCATACTTTCTTTCATAAAGCCACCTCACAACCCCTCTAGGAAATGAGGTAAAGCTGCCTTCAGGGTTGGATGTTCCCATACAGCATTATGTCAAGATGATTTTCTATGAAGGTCAGAAGAAATGATTTGAAATAAATAAGACAGTGTGAGTCTTTTCTCTCTCCTGGTTGGTGGTTTTCCGTTGTGTCCTGCAGTCATATCCTCCTCGCTTCAGCTCCTGCGTGCTTCTGCAAAACAAGTCGGACCGGTTCAGCAAACAGTTTTACTGCTAAACAGGACTCGTGACTTCCATACTAAAGGTCATGAAAGTATTAAGAAGTTTCAAAAGAGAAGAAAGAACATGTTCAGCTCATTAGAATAATATTATTTGTTTCTCTAACGCAGACTGAGAGGGAATTATCATCTGTGACAAAGGTAGCTAACATTAGCTAATGTAAACTACTACCTTGAAAATCTATCACTGCACCCGCCTGAGGAATGTCTTGATTATGGGAGACAAATGGAGGAGTCTCCACCGCCCTTCACCCCCCCCTATCACCTCTGAGGATACTCTTCCTTCACCCCACAGCTCTCTCTACTCTCCGTTCACCCTTTCACCCTCGCCCACCCTCCTGGAGATCGCTGAACAGACGAAGGAGATACAGAGGGTTGGCACCGATTCCTTGCTGGAGTTCAAAGACCAAACTAAGGCGATACGCAGGGCTGGCAGCATGTCCTTTACCCCCGCTCCTCAACGACGCGCACCATCTCCCCCGTCTTTATCACCGTGCCTACGTCAACCACCTCCCCCCCCCTGGCAGCATGTCCTCTACCCCCGCACCATCTCCCCCGTCTCCATCACCGTGCCTACGTCAACCACCTCCCCTCCCTTCAAGAAAGCATCTGCAGTCTCCGAAGCCTGATAAGGATGTGTGTGTACAAAACGCAACAAACTCTTACTGATATGTGCTGGGTCCAGGCTCAAGGGCGTATGGCACTCTCAACTCTTTTCCAGGAAATGTCGGGGCCCTGCCTGCCTATAGCTTTGCCGATATCTGTGTTGATAGGTAATAGATTAAGAGCGGTGAATCATCTTAGATACAGGAAGCGCTCAAACGTTTGTGTGAGTTTATCAAATTTAGCAGTGATTCCATGTCAGCCACAGCTTGTCACTAAACATCTGACTGATAGTGTGTTTAAAGAACTTAAACTAGCTTTATTAAATGTCAGGTCTTTGGCAGGAAAAACATTTTTAATCAATGATTTTATCACTGAGCACAATCTTGATTTTATGTTTTTAACGGAAACTTGGATTGAACAAAATAACAGTGCAGGTGTTCTTATCGAATCAACCCCAACTTTAGTTTTATGAGTCAGGAAAGAATGCATAAGAGAGGAGGTGGAGTTGCTATTCTGTTCAATGATTCCATTCAATGCAGGAAGACATCTTATGGGAACTTTGATTCTTTTGAATATGTGGCCCTTCAGCTGAAATGCTCCTCTCGAGCTCTGTTCCTAAATATCTATAGACCACCCAAATACTGTGCAAGCTTTTATGATGACTTTACTGAACTGCTGTCTATAGTGTGTATTGACTTTGATCGTCTAGTCATTGTTGGTGATTTTAACATCCATGTTGACAACCCTCAGGACAGAGGGGCAAAAGAACTGTGTTGTGTTCTTGATAGCTATGGACTGACTCAGCATGTGACGGAGCCCACGCACAATAAGGGGCACACTCTGGACTTAATTATCTCAAAGGGTCTGAATATCTCTAAGGTTGTGGTGACTGATGTTGCGCTCTCTGATCATTCCTGTGTTTTCTTTGAGAGCTCTATTTCTGTTCACAAAAATGTTCAAAAAGAGGTAACCACAAAGCGATATTTAACTGAAAATACTAGGGAAATGTTTACTCAGAATGTTTCTTCCACACTTGCCCCTGCTAACATTACATCTCAGTAAATGAGCTAGTACATCATTTTAATTCAAAAATAAAAAATGTTATAGATGCCATTGCTCCAACTAAGGTAAAGGAAGTGACTGGGAAGAAAATATCTCCTTGCAGAAAGGCCATGACCGTGAGAGCAGAAAAAAGAGAGTGTCGAAAAGCTGAACGTAGGTGGCGAAAAACAAATCTCCAGGTTCACTTTGAAATCTATAAAGAGAGACTTGGCCTTTATAATTTGGAATTGAAAAACGCACGACAATCTTTCTTCTCTGACATCATTGCCAAAAACAAAAACAACGCACGTGCCTTGTTTGCTACCGTCGACAGACTAACTAACTCCCCAGTGTCAGTAGCCTCTGAATTTCTATCCACCAGGGCCTGCAATGATTTTGCCTCCTTCTTCACTGACAAAATTCAGAAAATCAGACAAGCAGTCAGTGCCTCTGCATCAGGTACAGCAAATGTGTTGTCCCTATGCCCACCTAATATCAATTCAAACACCATGACACAATTCCATCAGATTAATGATAAAAACCTAGAGGACATTATACAACTTCTGAAATCCTCCTCCTGCTGCCTTGATATTATTCCAACAGGATTTTTCAAAGATGTTTTTCGTTGCATGGCCTCAGATCTACTTCATAAAGTAAACAAATCTCTTCACTCAGGTATTTTTCCACAGGCCCTGAAAACTGCAGTCATTAAACCGCTCTTAAAAAAGAATAATCTAGATGCTTCAGTAATGAACAATTACAGGCCCATATCAAACCTGCCATTTCTAGGTAAAATAATTGAAGAAGTTGTTTTTCAACAGTTGAGTAATTTCTTGCATTTAAATAACTGTTTCGATGTGTTCCAGTCAGGCTTTCGTCCAAACCACAGCACTGAGACTGCTCTTGTAAAGGTCTTTAATGACATCCACTTAAACACAGACAGTGGCAGAACTTCAGTGTTAGTATTATTAGATCTCAGTGCTGCGTTTGACACTGTTGACCACAGCATATTACTAGACCGACTGGAAAACTGGGTGGGACTTTCGGAAACAGTTCTAAATTGGTTTGAATCCTACTTAAATGACAGAAACAACTTTGTTTCTATAGGTAAATACACATCTGAGTTGACAAATATGACATGTGGGGTACTTCAAGGCTCCATCTTGGGGCCTCTTCTCTTTAACGTCTACATGCTACCACTGGCTCAGATAATGAAAAACAACAAAATAAGTTACCATAGCTATGCGGATGACACACAAATGTACGTAACAATTTCACCAGGAGACTATGCTCCAATTCAAACACTGAGTAAGTGCATTGAACAAATCAATGACTGGATGTGTCAAACCATTACCTCAAAACTGAGGTAATGGTTTTTGGAGCCAAGGCAGAACGTATAAAAGTTAGCGCTGAGCTTCAGTCTGCAATGTTCAAAACAACAGATAAAGCCAGAAATCTAGGTGTAGTCATGGACTCTGACCTGAGTTTCAACAGTCACATTAAAACAGTTACTAAATCAGCCTACTAACACCTAAAGAACATATCTAGGATTAAAAGACTAATGTCACAGCAGGATTTGGAAAAACTTGTCCATGCTTTTATCTTCAGTAGACTGGACTACTGTAATGGTGTCTTCACATGTCTCACTAAAAAATCTATTAGGAAGCTGCAGCTGATTCAGAACGCTGCTGCTCGAGTCCTCACTAACACTAAGAAAGTGGATCACATCACTCCTGTTCTGAAGTCTTTACAATGGCTTCCTGTGTGTCAAAGAATAGATTTCAAAATACTGCTGCTGGTTTATAAAGCTTTGAATGGTTTAGGCCCAAAATACATTTCTGACCTCCTGCTAAATTATGAACCATCCAGATCTCTCAGGTCTTCAGGGACTGGTCAGCTTTCTGTCCCCAGAGTCAGAACTAAACATGGTAAAGCAGCGTTCAGTTATTATGCTCCAAATATCTGGAACAAACTCCCAGAAACCTGCAGGTCCGCTGCAACTCTGACTACTTTTAAATCCAGGCTGAAGACTTTTCTTTTTGCCGCTGCTTTTAATTGAACTATTCATATCTTAGACTGCACTGTAACTTTTATCCATGTATTTCTTCTTTTAATGTTTATGTTATTATCTTTTCTTTTTAATGACTGATTTTAAATGCCATTGTCTTAATGTCTTTCGTTTTTTGTAAAGCACTTTGAATTGCCTTGTGTTGAAAAGTGCTATATAAATAAACTTGCCTTGCCTTGCTCATACACAGGGGTTACATTGAGATGTATTATGTGGGTGGGCTCTGCTGTGTCAAGGACAATATTGAAATATACACACACTTTTACAGATATCCAAATATACAAATATTTATATAATAATATAAATGCCATTGTCCTCCCTGTAGGACAGCTTCCAGAGAATGGGACCAGTGCCTTTATGTACGGGCAGAATGGAAACACCCGTATCCGCTGCTTGGGGACCAGACCCCAAAACATGGGGCTGTAGGCGGCCCCTTTTTAATTGAATCCCTAGTCCTAGAAGACCCAGTTAGGCTGTAGCAGCAAAACCCCTGAGTGTATTCAATGAGGAAAGAAAGGTTATTTTATGGTCTGTGCAGAGTGCCTTTTTTCTTTTCTCTCTCGCCATATTTTATGACGTCATTGCCCATAGAGAAAAGGGCGAAGGTTGATATTTTTGAGTAAGAAATACAACTGTGCAGGTCTCCCTTGAAAAAGAGATCATTGATCTCAATGGGATTTTACCTGGATAAATAAAGGTTTTGAATTGAATTGAACTGTGGAGTAGAACTATAAAGAAGCATACAATAAAAATACTCAAAGTACAAACCCCAACAATGATACTCAAGTACAGTACTGCAGTAGAGTGGTACTTCACTCTGGCGGCTGTACCTGTCAGTCGGCGCTGTGCTGCTGCAGCTGGCTGGTGAAGAAGCGCTCTCTCCGGGACACCTGCTCGTCCCAGGCCTCCAGGATCTGCCGCTGCTCCCCAGGCTCCAGGCTCAGGGTGTGGGGGTGGGCCTCGTCGATGTGGGCCCTCACCCCCTCCAGGCTGTGGGAGTACTGCAGCTCCCCGCACACCATGCACACCAGCAGCTGGTTCAGAGGGTCGTGGTCCATGAGGTAGCGGTTCCTCCACACGGCGTCAGAGACCGCACCCTCCTCTTCATCCTGATCATAGTCTGCAAACAGAAGATCTGACTCATCTGAGGAGAGGAAGGAAATACAATTCTCCATTTCAATGAGCATTCTCAGGAAGAAATTCATAATAGTAGAAAAACCACGTAATGTTGTACTTCATCACTGCAGAGACAGTTTTAGATACTGTGTATACGATCAGCTACTGACTCGTTATTATTAGAAGTCACTGGTGTAAAGAAAGTAGATTTACTCAAGTGCTGTATTTAACTACAGTTATGAGGTATTTGTACTTTACTTGAGTATCTGCACAATGACTACTTTTACTTTTGGTACTTTAACTATATTTTTATGATAATACTTTCCTATTTTTACTTGAGTAACATTTTTGAATGCCGGTCTTTTACTGTAACAGAGTATTCCTACACTCTGGTACTTATTGTACTTACGTACAAAATCTGAGTACTTCTACTTTTACTTAAGTACAAGATCTGAGTACTTTTACTTAAGTACTTCTTCTCCCGGAAGAAGTCCTTTGCTTTAGTACAATGTTGAGGAAACGGAAAAAACTGAACAGTTGACTTTAATTAAATGTCAAAAGATCACATAACTGTATTACGTTAGTGGAAAGCAATAATATTCAACTCAATTAAAAATATTATGTTGAACTTAATATATTTGCTTTCAACTAACCTAATACAGTTACTTGAATTGTATTGACATTATACATTTAATCAAAGTCAACATTTCAGTTTTTTCAGCACTCGTGTTAAAATTGTATTTACTTGATGACATTACTGGAGTCATTTCACTTTCACCTCTCTGCATTACTCTCAGTTCACAGGGACGGAGTTGATACGTTACCTTCTGCTGGAGCTGAGAAGCCGGAGAATGAAAAGGATGCTGGGTCTGTGTCCTTTGACGTGCTTTAGAGAGAGAAACATTGCATTCATCATCACATCGAGCTGGCATCTAAACTCTTTTGAAAAACATAGATCAAGTAATACAAACCTCCTGAAATGTTCCGACTCCTCAGAGGAGCTCACCCACTGACCACAGCTCTGCAGGGAACATCAGAACATCAGGGTGTGAACAAAAACCATTCAGATTGTAATGAACTCATCTTTGGCCCCTGGTAGACCCTCACCCTATGCAGACTGTTGAGGTCTTGTGCAATACACCTGTAATGTACAATATATACACTTTGTTCTGGAGATTCCACTGAGCAACACATCATTGTTATAATGTCTCAACCCTTAATATGTCCACTTAGCTATTTGAATGCTGTTACTCATTTAGTACTTTGTCTTTATAGAAAACATTGTATTGCTAATGTGTGCTTTTGTCTATATTTAACATGTTAGCTACTTTATTATTGCTTGCCTTGCTATAAGATGAGCTCTCATTGATTGATCGTTTCCATGACAACAGCATGTAGATAAGACAGTGCACATGAATGAGAAGTAAATACAAAAGATATACATATGAGCAGTAAACTAAATATGCAAAACATGAATATATTCATCACATTGCATTTAGCTGAGGCTTTTATCCAGAGCGACTTACAATAAGTACATTCGACCAGGAAGACACAACCTTGAAGAAAACAGAATCATAAAGTACATCAGGTTTCATAGAGCCAAACATTTCAAGTGCTACTCAGCTGGCTTTAGATAAGCCAGTGCTTTGTTAGTATATGAGTGCTCTGTCTCTGTCTCTGTCTACATGTCAATAATGAAGGAATTAATATCTATGTATATGTATTGAATACACAATATAATATACACATACACAGAATACTTGTCCAGCCTATCAACCTCCCAAAATGTAAAAATGTAATTGACATATCACTTTTGAAGTGAGGCTGATTCATCATGACTCTGATTTGTTCCTCACCATTTCAAATGTATAATTCAGTTTGATAAACACCTGAGCAGCTTTTACCTGTGTGTGCAGATCCTGGGCAGGCAGGATGGACCTCAGGTGGTTGGGGGTTCTCCCCCCCTTCTCCCGGATGGCCTTCCTGGCTCTCTGCTCCTTCTTCTTTACCCTCCAGTACTCCCTCTTCCTCCTCAGGAAGTCTTCCTCAGACTCCCCTGGGATGGCCTTTGGTGGAACCATGGAGCATGTTGGTGTGTGAGTTTGTATGATGTGTGTGGCGCTCTGAAGCTGAGCACAAGGGATTTTTATTGGACTAGAACTCGGGGGTTCAATAGGTTGCAGGTTGATGCTGGATAGTGGGTTCTCTGGGGGCGTCAGAGGAGGCAGGAAGGGGGGTTTGTGTACACCTGTGCGAGTTGACGTCCACTTTTGTGTCATGCCTTGCTGATTCTCGTGATCTCCTTGATGCGTGGACACCATCTGCCCAGTGTCCATGTGGTCCTGCTGGGTCCTGGGGGGGCAGGAGGCAGGGGGGACGGGCAGCTTGACCTGGATCCTGTCAGGGGACCGGTTAGTGCTACATGTTGTAGGGCTAACCACCAGGAGAGTGGGGACACCACTCACTGCAGACAGAGAGGAGGGGGGGCGCCGGGGCTGGAGGGGTCGCTTCACTGGAGGATGCCCCCCCTTCACAGTGTTGATGATGAGCCGACCTGGAGCCTGAAGACAAAAACACAACACAGGTCAACACAATGAAATAGAACATTTGATATTCAGTATTCTATGTGGTTCATGTCCTTTCTACTGTAGATATTAAATAACTGTCCCATGCTGGAGAGTTATTTAGTTTGGTCTTGTAATGTTTTGTGTGGCTTCTGGGAAATATCTATAGGGTATCGAAGAATCCAAGTTCATATCTTTGATGAAAGATGGGAAAATGGGTAAGACATAGAACACAACACTTTTGAGGAGACAATCAATGTAGTATGAGTATTAATGTAGTATGAGTATTAATGTAGTATGAGTATTAATGTAGTACAAGTATTAATGTAGTACGAGTATTAAGGTAGTATGAGTATTAATGTAGTATGAGTATTAGTATTAATGTAGTATGAGTATTAAGGTAGTATGAGTATTAATGTAGTACGAGTATCAATGTAGATTAATGTAGTATGAGTATTAATGTAGTATAAGTATTAATGTAGTATGAGTATCAATGTAGTATGAGTATCAATGCAGTATGCGTATTAAGGTAGTATGAGTATTAATGTAGTATGAGTATTAAGGTAGTATGAGTATTAATGTAGTATGGGTATCAATGTAGTATGAGTATTCATGTAGTATGAGTATTCATGTAGTATGAGTATCAATGCAGTATGCATATTAAGGTAGTACGAGTATTAATGTAGTATGAGTATCAATGTAGTATGAGTATTAATGTAGTATGAGTATCAATGTAGTATGAGTATCAATGTAGATTAATGTAGTATGAGTATCAATGTAGTATGAGTATTAATGTAGTATGAGTATCAATGTAGTATGAGTATCAATGTAGATTAATGTAGTATGAGTATCAATGTAGTATGAGTATCAATGTAGTATGAGTATCAATGTAGATTAATGTAGTACGAGTATCAATGTAGTACGAGTATCAATGTAGTACGAGTATCAATGTAGTACGAGTATCAATGTAGTACGAGTATTAATGTAGTACGAGTATTAATGTAGTATGAGTATCAATGTAGTATGCGTATCAATGTAGTATGAGTAATAAGGTAGTATGAGTATTAATGTAGTATGAGTATTCATGTAGTATGAGTATTCATGTAGTATGAGTATCAATGCAGTATGCATATTAAGGTAGTATGAGTATTAATGTAGTATGAGTATTAATGTAGTATAGTATTAATGTAGTATGAGTATTAATGTAGTATGAGTATTAATGTAGATTAATGTAGTATGAGTATCAATGTAGATTAATGTAGTATGAGTATTAATGTAGTATGAGTATTAATGTAGTATGAGTATTAATGTAGTATGAGTATCAATGTAGTATGAGTATCAATGTAGTATGAGTATTAATGTAGTATGCGTATCAATGTAGATTAATGTAATATGAGTATTAATGTAGTATGAGTATTAATGTTGTATGAGTATCAATGTAGTATGAGTATTAATGTAGTATGAGTATTAATGTAGATTAATGTAGTATGAGTATTAATGTAGTATGAGTATTAATGTAGTATGAGTATTAATGTAGATTAATGTAGTATGAGTACCAATGTAGTATGAATATTAATGTAGTATGAGTATCAATGTAGTATGAGTATTAATGTAGATTAATGTAGTATGAGTATTAATGTAGTATGAGTATTAATGTAGTATGAGTATCAATGTAGTATGAGTATTAATGTAGTATGAGTATTAATGTAGATTAATGTAGTATGAGTATTAATGTAGTATGAGTATTAATGCATATTAATGTAGTATGAGTATTAATGTAGTATGAGTATTAATGTAGTATGAGTATTAATGTAGTATTAGTATCAATGTAGTATGAGTATCAATGTAGATTAATGTAGTATGAGTATTAATGTAGTATGTGTATTAATGTAGTATGAGTATTAATGTAGTATTAGTATCAATGTAGTATGAGTATCAATGTAGATTAATGTAGTATGAGTATTAATGTAGTATGAGTATTAATTTAGTATTAGTATTAATTTAGTATTAGTATTAATGTAGTATGAGTATCAATGTAGATTAATGTAGTATGAGTATTAATGTAGTATAAGTATTAATGTAGTATGAGTATTAATGTAGTATGGGTAGTGAGGTAGTATGAGTATCAATGTATTACGAGTATTAATGTAGTATTAGTATCAATGTAGTATGAGTATCAATGTAGATTAATGTAGTATGAGTATTAATGTAGCATGAGTATTAATGTAGTATGAGTATTAATGTAGTATGAGTATCAATGTAGATTAATGTAGTATGTGTATTAATGTAGTATGAGTATTAATGTAGTATTAGTATTAATGTAGTATGAGTGTCAATGTAGATTAATGTAGTATGAGTATTAATGTAGTACGAGTATAAATGCAGTACGGGTATCAATGTAGTACGAGTATCAATGTAGTACGAGTATCAATGTAGTATGAGTATTAATGTAGTATGGGTATCAATGTAGTATGAGCATTAGTGTGGTATGAGTATTAATGTAGTATGAGTATTAATGTAGTATGAGTAGTGAGGTAGTATGAGTAGTGAGGTAGTATGAGTATTAATGTAGTATTAGTATCAATGTAGTATTAGTATCAATGTAGTATGAGTATCAATGTAGATTAATGTAGTATGTGTATTAATGTAGTATGAGTATTAATGTAGTATGCGTATTAATGTAGTATGAGTATCAATGTAGTATGAGTATTAATGTAGTATGAGCATTAGTGTAGTATGAGTATTAATGTAGTATGAGTATCAATGTAGATTAATGTAGTATGAGTATCAATGTAGTATGGGTATTAATGTAGTATGAGTATCAATGTAGTATGAGTATCAATGTAGATTAATGTAGTATGAGTATTAATGTAGTATGAGTATTAATGTAGTATGAGTATCAATGTAGATTAATGTATTATGAGTATTAATGTAGTATGAGTATTAATGTAGTATGAGTATCAATGTAGATTAATGTAGTATGAGTATTAATGTAGTATGAGTATCAATGTAGATTAATGTAGTATGAGTATTAATGTAGTATGAGTATTAATGTAGTATGAGTATTAATGTAGTATGAGTATTAATGTAGTATGAGTATTAATGTAGTATGAGCATTAGTGTAGTATGAGTATCAATGTAGATTAATGTAGTATGAGTATCAATGTAGTATGGGTATTAATGTAGTATGAGTGTCAATGTAGTATGAGTATTAATGTAGTATGAGTATTAATGTAGTATGAGTATCAATGTAGATTAATGTAGTATGAGTATTAATGTAGTATGAATATTAATGTAGTATGAGTATTAATGTAGTATGAGTATCAATGTAGTATGAGTATCAATGTAGATTAATGTAGTATGAGTATTAATGTAGTATGAGTATTAATGTAGTATGAGTATTAATGTAGTATGAGCATTAGTGTAGTATGAGTATTAATGTAGTATGAGTATCAATGTAGATTAATGTAGTATGAGTATCAATGTAGTATGGGTATTAATGTAGTATGAGTATCAATGTAGTATGAGTATTAATGTAGTATGAGTATTAATGTAGTATGAGTATCAATGTAGATTAATGTAGTATGAGTATTAATGTAGTATGAGTATTAATGTAGTATGAGTATCAATGTAGATTAATGTAGTATGAGTATTAATGTAGTGTGAGTATTAATGTAGTATGAGTATCAATGTAGATTAATGTAGTATGAGTATTAATGTAGTATGAGTATCAATGTAGATTAATGTAGTATGAGTATTAATGTAGTATGAATATTAATGTAGTATGAGTATTAATGTAGATTAATGTAGTATGAGTATTAATGTAGTATGAGTATTAAGGTAGTATGAGTATCAATTTAGTATGAGTATTAATGTAGTATGAGTATTAATGTAGTATGAGTATTAATGTAGTATGAGTATCAATGTAGTATGGTATTAATGTAGTATGAGTATTAATGTAGTACGAGTATCAATGTAGATTAATGTAGTATGAGTATTAATGTAGTATAAGTATTAATGTAGTATGAGTATCAATGTAGTATGAGTATCAATGCAGTATGCGTATTAAGGTAGTATGAGTATTAATGTAGTATGGTATTAAGGTAGTATGAGTATTAATGTAGTACGAGTATCAATGTAGATTAATGTAGTATGAGTATTAATGTAGTATAAGTATTAATGTAGTATGAGTATCAATGTAGTATGAGTATCAATGCAGTATGCGTATTAAGGTAGTATGAGTATTAATGTAGTATGAGTATTAAGGTAGTATGAGTATTAATGTAGTATGGGTATCAATGTAGTATGAGTATTCATGTAGTATGAGTATTCATGTAGTATGAGTATCAATGCAGTATGCATATTAAGGTAGTACGAGTATTAATGTAGTATGAGTATCAATGTAGTATGAGTATTAATGTAGTATGAGTATCAATGTAGTATGAGTATCAATGTAGATTAATGTAGTATGAGTATCAATGTAGTATGAGTATTAATGTAGTATGAGTATCAATGTAGTATGAGTATCAATGTAGATTAATGTAGTATGAGTATCAATGTAGTATGAGTATCAATGTAGTATGAGTATCAATGTAGATTAATGTAGTACGAGTATCAATGTAGTACGAGTATCAATGTAGTACGAGTATCAATGTAGTACGAGTATCAATGTAGTACGAGTATTAATGTAGTACGAGTATTAATGTAGTATGAGTATCAATGTAGTATGCGTATCAATGTAGTATGAGTAATAAGGTAGTATGAGTATTAATGTAGTATGAGTATTCATGTAGTATGAGTATTCATGTAGTATGAGTATCAATGCAGTATGCATATTAAGGTAGTATGAGTATTAATGTAGTATGAGTATTAATGTAGTATAGTATTAATGTAGTATGAGTATTAATGTAGTATGAGTATTAATGTAGATTAATGTAGTATGAGTATCAATGTAGATTAATGTAGTATGAGTATTAATGTAGTATGAGTATTAATGTAGTATGAGTATTAATGTAGTATGAGTATCAATGTAGTATGAGTATCAATGTAGTATGAGTATTAATGTAGTATGCGTATCAATGTAGATTAATGTAATATGAGTATTAATGTAGTATGAGTATTAATGTTGTATGAGTATCAATGTAGTATGAGTATTAATGTAGTATGAGTATTAATGTAGATTAATGTAGTATGAGTATTAATGTAGTATGCGTATCAATGTAGATTAATGTAATATGAGTATTAATGTAGTATGAGTATTAATGTTGTATGAGTATCAATGTAGTATGAGTATTAATGTAGTATGAGTATTAATGTAGATTAATGTAGTATGAGTATTAATGTAGTATGAGTATTAATGTAGTATGAGTATTAATGTAGATTAATGTAGTATGAGTACCAATGTAGTATGAATATTAATGTAGTATGAGTATCAATGTAGTATGAGTATTAATGTAGATTAATGTAGTATGAGTATTAATGTAGTATGAGTATTAATGTAGTATGAGTATCAATGTAGTATGAGTATTAATGTAGTATGAGTATTAATGTAGATTAATGTAGTATGAGTATTAATGTAGTATGAGTATTAATGCATATTAATGTAGTATGAGTATTAATGTAGTATGAGTATTAATGTAGTATGAGTATTAATGTAGTATTAGTATCAATGTAGTATGAGTATCAATGTAGATTAATGTAGTATGAGTATTAATGTAGTATGTGTATTAATGTAGTATGAGTATTAATGTAGTATTAGTATCAATGTAGTATGAGTATCAATGTAGATTAATGTAGTATGAGTATTAATGTAGTATGAGTATTAATTTAGTATTAGTATTAATTTAGTATTAGTATTAATGTAGTATGAGTATCAATGTAGATTAATGTAGTATGAGTATTAATGTAGTATGAGTATTAATGTAGTATGAGTATTAATGTAGTATGGGTAGTGAGGTAGTATGAGTATCAATGTATTACGAGTATTAATGTAGTATTAGTATCAATGTAGTATGAGTATCAATGTAGATTAATGTAGTATGAGTATTAATGTAGCATGAGTATTAATGTAGTATGAGTATTAATGTAGTATGAGTATCAATGTAGATTAATGTAGTATGTGTATTAATGTAGTATGAGTATTAATGTAGTATTAGTATTAATGTAGTATGAGTGTCAATGTAGATTAATGTAGTATGAGTATTAATGTAGTACGAGTATAAATGCAGTACGGGTATCAATGTAGTACGAGTATCAATGTAGTACGAGTATCAATGTAGTATGAGTATTAATGTAGTATGGGTATCAATGTAGTATGAGCATTAGTGTGGTATGAGTATTAATGTAGTATGAGTATTAATGTAGTATGAGTAGTGAGGTAGTATGAGTAGTGAGGTAGTATGAGTATTAATGTAGTATTAGTATCAATGTAGTATTAGTATCAATGTAGTATGAGTATCAATGTAGATTAATGTAGTATGTGTATTAATGTAGTATGAGTATTAATGTAGTATGCGTATTAATGTAGTATGAGTATCAATGTAGTATGAGTATTAATGTAGTATGAGCATTAGTGTAGTATGAGTATTAATGTAGTATGAGTATCAATGTAGATTAATGTAGTATGAGTATCAATGTAGTATGGGTATTAATGTAGTATGAGTATCAATGTAGTATGAGTATCAATGTAGATTAATGTAGTATGAGTATTAATGTAGTATGAGTATTAATGTAGTATGAGTATCAATGTAGATTAATGTAGTATGAGTATTAATGTAGTATGAGTATTAATGTAGTATGAGTATCAATGTAGATTAATGTAGTATGAGTATTAATGTAGTATGAGTATCAATGTAGATTAATGTAGTATGAGTATTAATGTAGTATGAGTATTAATGTAGTATGAGTATTAATGTAGTATGAGTATTAATGTAGTATGAGTATTAATGTAGTATGAGCATTAGTGTAGTATGAGTATCAATGTAGATTAATGTAGTATGAGTATCAATGTAGTATGGGTATTAATGTAGTATGAGTGTCAATGTAGTATGAGTATTAATGTAGTATGAGTATTAATGTAGTATGAGTATCAATGTAGATTAATGTAGTATGAGTATTAATGTAGTATGAATATTAATGTAGTATGAGTATTAATGTAGTATGAGTATCAATGTAGTATGAGTATCAATGTAGATTAATGTAGTATGAGTATTAATGTAGTATGAGTATTAATGTAGTATGAGTATTAATGTAGTATGAGCATTAGTGTAGTATGAGTATTAATGTAGTATGAGTATCAATGTAGATTAATGTAGTATGAGTATCAATGTAGTATGGGTATTAATGTAGTATGAGTATCAATGTAGTATGAGTATTAATGTAGTATGAGTATTAATGTAGTATGAGTATCAATGTAGATTAATGTAGTATGAGTATTAATGTAGTATGAGTATTAATGTAGTATGAGTATCAATGTAGATTAATGTAGTATGAGTATTAATGTAGTGTGAGTATTAATGTAGTATGAGTATCAATGTAGATTAATGTAGTATGAGTATTAATGTAGTATGAGTATCAATGTAGATTAATGTAGTATGAGTATTAATGTAGTATGAATATTAATGTAGTATGAGTATTAATGTAGTATGAGTATTAATGTAGTATGAGTATCAATGTAGTATGAGTATTAATGTAGTATGAGTATTAATGTAGTATGAGTATCAATGTAGTATGAGTATTAAGGTAGTATGAGTATTAATGTAGTATGAGTATCAATGTAGTATGAGTATTAAGGTAGTATGAGTATCAATGTAGTATGAGTATCAATGTAGATTAATGTAGTATGAGTATTAATGTAGTATGAGTATCAATGTAGTATGAGTATTAATGTAGTATGAGTATTAATGCAGTATGAGTATTAATGTAGTATGTGTATCAATGTAGATTAATGTAGTATGAGTATTAATGTAGTATGAGTATTAATGTAGTATGAGTATCAATGTAGATTAATGTAGTATGAGTATTAATGTAGTATGAGTATTAAGGTAGTATGAGTATCAATTTAGTATGAGTATTAATGTAGTATGAGTATTAATGTAGTATGAGTATTAATGTAGTATGAGTATCAATGTAGTATGGTATTAATGTAGTATGAGTATCAATGTAGTATGAGTATTAATGTAGTATGAGTATCAATGTAGTATGAGTATTAATGTAGTATGAGTATTAATGTAGTATGAGTATCAATGTAGTATGCGTATTAATGTAGTATGAGTATTAATGTAGTATGAGTATTAATGTAGTATGGTATTAATGTAGTATGAGTATTAATGTAGTATGAGTATCAATGTAGTATGAGTATCAATGTAGTATGAGTATCAATGTAGTATGAGTATTAATGTAGTATGAGTATTAATGTAGTATGAGTATTAATGTAGTATCCATTATGTGCAGAGCTGGGAGAAGTACTCAGATTGTGTTCTTGAAGTAAAAGTAGAAGTACCAGAGTGTAGGAATACTCTGTTTCAAGTGAAAGATTGGATTGCAAATGTTACTCAAGTAAAAGTACAAAAGTATCAGCATCAAAATATAGTTAAAGTACTTGCTCCAGGTGTAACTGAAGTGTGATTTAAGAGATGATTATATTGTGTATGCCAATCATTTCATAAAATGCAAACCCCAAGCAGACAGTCCTCTTTCTGAAACATGCACGTGTGTGTGTGTGTGTGTGTGTGTGTGTGTGTGTGTGTGTGTGTGTGTGTGTGTGTGTGTGTGTGTGTGTGTGTGTGTGTGTGCCTTTCAGTTCAGTGGGCCCCTCCTAGTCCACTCCTCTCTATTTTTGCTGTACAAATGTCAAATGCCAGCCAGAGGTTTGCAGTGTACTGACTCGGGTTACAGCTGGAGAGTGACCGAGGAGCCTTGAACTCTGCACGGGTTCCACTCTCTCAGCATTGACTGATATCTTTAGTATCAACAGATGCTTTGAATTCAGTCATCAGAATGAATCATCTAAAGGGATTATAAACGGACCTTTGTGGCTTTATTTTAACACCGTCGCTCTAGCTGTAAAGGTTTTGACATTTAGATGCCTCAGTGCATTGATGGTTAAAGGGGACATTGGAAAAAGGGTTCTTGTTCTTGGACACCAGCGTATTATCCCAGCAAAGTAAAAGTTATTGCTCAAAACTAACCAACCAAAAGTGCAGCTAACATCTGCTCCACATGTGTCTTTCCTCACAGCTAAAACCTGTTCCTGGGGTTCAGCCTGGCCTGAATCTGCCACTTCCTCACCGAGCCCCTCCTCCAACACACACGAACGCGCACATGACCAATGAGGGCACGAGATAAGTGTGTGCACAGATGGAAGGCTGACAGGCAGGTAGGCCATCCAGTTACTTTAGCCGGCTCAGATGATTGGTCGTGCTTTTTACAGTACCACGGCTTCCACAGATGAAATGTGTTTGTGTTTAATTTCAAAGCACTTCAGATATTCATTGCTATCGGGATGTTAAGAGCATTCCATGGAATATAACAAGTGTATCTCGAGCCAGTTTCTCAAACTTACCTACCCCACCTTTAAACAAAGGCTAATTAGCATAATGTTAGCATGTGTTAGCATTAGCATTCAAAGATGACATTTCCTATGACTGAGCCAACAGCCTAACAAATATGTTTTACTGCTGTCAAACAGAGATTGTGATGTAACAAAATAAGCCAGGTGTGCAGATCCCTGATGTTACAGTAGGTAACAGTACATTTACTAAGTATTATAAGTAATGTCATCTTTTGACATACTTGTCCTTTACTGGTGTTTGACTGTATGTACCCATGTATATGTATATGTGTGTGTGTGTGTGTGTGTGTATGTGTGTGTGTATGTATATATATGTATATGTGTATATATATATATATATATATATATATGTCAATCAACAAGTAAAGCAGATTAATAATAACAATAATTATTATTATTAATAATGATAATTATTTATAGATTATAAATAAATAATTTAGGGACAAGGGGGTGAGATTAAATAAATTGTACTTCTTCTCACTCCTTTTCGAACACTAGATGTGGGACTGTTTATGTTGTTAATGCTGTTGTTGTAAATGTCACTTTGTTTTCTCTGACATGACTATGCACCGCAAAAAAATGTGTTTTGTAAATTATTTATTTTACTTGTTCGAAATAAATGTATCAATCAATCAAATGTGTATTTATATATTTACCTCAGCCACAACGCAGACTCTATGCATTACATTAATGCACACAATGTGTAAATATTGCTAACTGCACATATTTCATACTGCATTCTATTTCGATGTAAATTACTGCTTTATTTTATTGCTATTTCACTATATTTTTATTACAGTGTTCTTAATATAGTTTGCTATCTGTGTACTTTTTTAAATGTTTGTTTTATATGTTATGTCTGCACCACGACACCAGGTCAGATTCCCCGTACCTTTCGGATTCTGAAGCTACTTTATACTTCTACTCCACTACATGTATTTCACCCTCACAGTTACTTTGTACAACACATGATATGAAGTAATGCAATACTGGAATACTAATCCACGCAGTATTTCAAGTATTTAAATGTGGTCCACTCTGACCAACTACAACACTAAAATGCTCTTACATGTTTAAAAACAGGATAATATAAAAAGTATAATACTGGTAAATGATCCATTCTGCATTCGGAGTACATACTTGTACATTTAGCTTATAATACTTACGTTCTTTATTATATTCTGTACTCATTCTGTAGAATGAGTACTTTCCCTTTTTGTACTTGACGTATATTTGAATACTTATACTTTTGTATTTTTACTAAAGGACAATTTTGAAGTTCGGACTTTTACTTGTAGTGTAGTACTTTAAGACCATTGTATTTGTACTTTTACTCAAGTAAAGGATCTGAGTCATTCTTCCAACACTTGTAACTGACTGAACAAACCAACATCAATGTGTTGTTGACATGTTAGTGTCATGCATGTTAGGAAAATGAAAAGAGTAGACAACTACAATTCATCTCAGCTACTTGTACTTTACCCAGTCATTTTCATTTTATACAACTTTATACTTCTATTCTACTTCATTTTGGAAGCAAATATTGTAGTTTTTACTCAATACATTTATTTTACAGATGTATATACTAGTTACTTTATCAATTCAGATTTGACACCTATGAAAAGCTTTAACAAGGTGATTATTTGTTATAGATTAAACCATCCAACATTATATTTAGCTAAATAATTCATAACTAAAACAATGAGTTGGCTAACAGACAGCAATTCTGCTAAAACCTTTTGTCTTTCAAAAACGTTTCACAGTTCCAGCTTCTTAAATGTGAAGATTTGCTGCTTCTGAGTTTTTTCTGTAATGAGTACTTTTACACCTAATACTTTAGGTACATTTTCCTTATCGTACTTAAATACTTTTAATTAAAACCATTCCTGATGCAGTACTTTTACTTGAAATTAAGTATTTTTACAGTGTGGTAAAAAGCGATTCGAATGTCAGCTACATGTTGCAAAGGGTACACAATGACCATTATTTCCATGTGTCTCATTACCTGAATGTGTTTGGGTCGACTGCTGCATTCTGCCTGTCTCTCTCTCTGCCTGGCTCTTAGCCTGGCCCTCTGCTGCCTCTTCATCAGCTTCCAGTACTCCCTCTTCCTCTGCAGGCTCATCATCCCACTGTGCTCGGGCCCCACGCTGCAGTATCCTTCAGCTGACGGGGAGTTTTGGCCTTCTTCTTGAATTTGTTGTTCACAGTGTTGTTGCTGTGGTTGCAGTTGAACCATGGGTAGGTGGTGTAGCTTTGGTGGCTCTGGGGAACAGCTGCTTTCATGGCTTTCTGTTTTGGTGGGAAGACTCAGGGTTCTGTGTGGTGAAGATGGGATGTCAGAGGCTTCCATTGAGGGGTCCAATATGAAATTTGAAGGGGTTTGGGATGAGTGCTCACAGGTGGGATTCAGGACTACCTCGTTGGAGCTGGGAGGATGTGGAAGTGTGTCGCTACTTTGGAGTGCGTCTTTGAGATGAGGGCTTTGTGACCCCGCTGGTACCAAAGCATCGCTATCTGGCTGCCAGCTTTTTATCTCCAATGTCAAATCAGCAGCAATGGGAGCCCCCTCATTCTGGGGTAAGGTGGGCTCCATCTCTTGCTGTGAGGCCTCCTCCTTTGACTCTATTTTAATGTGGGTCACTGTGCTCAGGGATTCTTCCAGGAGTTTCTTCATGGAGGCCACGGCTAGCAGAGTGGTAGCCTGGCTGTCTGAACTCAGAGCTGGGTCAGGCTCCGGCTGAGGCGCTGGAGGTGGTGGTGGTGGGGAGGTGGGGGGGGTTGATTTCTGGACAGATGGCATGTTCTGGTTGAGAATTTAGGTCAACTGCTGGCACAGGCTCAGACTCTTGTTTTATCTCATTTGCATTTGGCGTAATAGGCGCACTGTTGTTGGGGAGAGATTGTGCGTTTCCTGTGAGACTCCCACCTTGTGTGGCAGTAGTTTCTGCTGCTTGCTTCTGGGCCCTCCTCCTCTGTAAGGCTGCCGTGGCCCTGGCATGTAAGACCCCCTGCTTCAGTCGAGCTGCCCTCTGCTCTCGTTTCTTTATCCTCCAGTACTCCCTCTTTTTAGCCATCCTCTCCTCCTCTGTTAGCGCTGGATCCAGAGAGAGCGCGGACAGAGACACCGCACTACTCGAGACGGTCATTTTCATGACACAGCCACCGAGGTTAGACCCTGCTGTCGGTCCTCCAGTAACGGTGTTTTGAGAGGTTTGAGGACGAGTGAGTCTGATCTGACTAACAGTTGTGCTTTCAAGTTGAGTCCTTGGTCTGATTGACAGTAGTCTCGGAGGCGTGTTGACCGACTGTCCAGCAGGAGGAAAAGTGACTCTTACCTGAGTAGGGCGAGGTGGAGGGGGGGGCTGGTTTACACGAATGGGTGTGGTGCCTTTCTGTTGAGTATCAGGTGGATGCTGAGGTTTTGAGATGGGTGTATTATTAGCTTCTTCTTCACCTCTACGTGCTGCAGTGTGATCCGTAGAAACCTGGGGAATGTTAATGGTCAGTGTCCCGTCCTCTTTGATGAACCCTCCAATGGTCTCAGAGGCGTTGGTCAGGGTGCTTCCTCCCGATTGGGCCATGGCTCTGGACCTCCTTATATCCTCTAGGATGTCCTGGTAACGCTTCACTCTTCGCATCAGAGAGTCCTTCTCCATCAAACGACCCCTCACTTCCATTGACAGCTTAGCTCGCTGCTCGCGCTTCTTTATCCGCCAATACTCTCGCCGTTTGGCTATGATCTGCTCAGGTGTGTCGTTGGGGTCGATTTGGGGCATATTTCTGCTACCAAAGACTGAAGAAAGAAATGGGGATTTACATCTTATGTTTCTTTGATTCATGAAATTCCTCTGGGCGTCGATAATCCTTTGCCTAGGTGTTTTACAACGAGCGATCCCTTTGGAAACATTAGAAATATTTACATAACTTGGAAGCTTTCTCTGTGTCTCCCCTCGCTTTCTCACGGATATAACATTACATGTGATGGCTGTCTGTGGTGGCCTATTCCCATGTGGGTTTTGTGGTATTAACCTTGCTGCCCAACTTTGCAGTTTATACGTTTCCCTTTTGGCAGATGTAAAGGACGTTTTTACCCGGGTAGGACACTGCTTCTGGACGGCTCCTCTCAACAACGACTGAGATGGAAGATGCTGAAGAATGGCGCCCCCTACAAGTCCTGCTTCCTGTGCTGTTTGCCTTGCCATCTCACCGCTCTGTGTCTTTTCTCTCGCTTTAGCCACCTGAGCTGCCTGCTTCGCCCTCTGCTCTCGCTTTTTGATCCGCCATTGCTCTCTGCGCCTGGCTGCTCTCTGGTCCTCTGGCTCCATGACAGAGTGTGAGTTGCTAACACCTTTAGCGCTCTTTGTTCCACTCTGAGGTGTCGCTGTTTGGCCCTCTGTTTTAATAGAAACCGGGACACATGGAGAAGACACAATAATCATACCTGTGGTCACATTGGGGGGTGAGAGTTTGGGCTGAATGCGTAATACAACTTGTGCCTCATTCTGCGTTTTTGGGACTGACGCACCCTGCATAGACACACATGGCTGAAGTTGTGTTTTAGCGGAGCTGCCGTTGGTAGTTCTGGTCACTCTGACTGGAGGCACTGAGGGGGGGTTCAGCTGGGTTCCACTGTGAAAGGTGACAGCTCTGCTCACAGCACCCCTTACTGTAGCTACGTTGCGCCTAGCAGCTTTGGCAGGGATGGAACTTGATGCAGTGAACTGAGGCAAGACCTTGTTGAGTTCCATCGTACTGAGCCATTTCTCCTTTCTGCCAGGGGCTTCAACTGAGCTGTCGCCCACTCTTTTCCCAGTCTGTGGTGCAGGAGATACGTTGACTGCTTTGTACGAGTCATCGTTACTCTGCAAAGGAGAGGAGAAAGCAGCGAAAGAGCCAGATAAAGTGGAATTCCCCGCTGCAGGGGCGTGTAGATGTACGAACTTTCCCCCTTGACTGTTGTGTGAGGACTTTCCTCTGCGCTCTGTCAGTCGGGCCCTCTGTTCTCGTTTCTTTGTTCTCCAGTATTGTCTCTTTTGGGTGAGGGTGGCATCATCATATTCCGAGGCCGGCCGGTAGCGGTGGGACGCTGAACCAGCTTTGTCTTTTGCAGTTGGCATCGCAAGCTTGGACAGCCCATCAGTTCTCGTCCAAAAGTACTGGTTGGCTATTCCCTTGTCACACTGATTCAATTCATCCCCTTAGTCGTCCCTCCATTAACATACATGGTGTCGTCCTATATGAAGCCGCAGTAGGTGTGTTGCTCTGCTGAGCAGCTGCCAAATCTCTCAAACATCACATCGGTATGCATACGACCTGAGAAGAAAAAAAAAGTCTTAGTTGCATGTTACTTTGTCATAATACTGATATGAAAGACAATGTGATCTTAGGCAAAGTCTTCACATGTTCTAACAAAGTCATTGTATTTAATAGTCTTTAAAAATAAGTGAAGCATTCTAAGCAAAAATGACTTAAAGTTGTGTAATGATAAAATATACAACATGAATTTGATTAGTAAGCCGTATTGAAGCACATTATCAAACCATTTATATTGTTTCCTACAAAAAGCACACGTGAACAGGTCTGAAAGCGAAAGGATTTTCAGATATTTCTCACTTGTAAAACAAAGGAATACACTAATATGTGAGTTTAGATTAGATATGACTCCCAGTTAATTTTTCATGTGGTTTATCACATTTGAAACAGTTAATATGCAATGGATTCACATATAGTTAGGATAATTGTGAAAACATGAATTTCACATGCTTACGAAGTAACTCTTGATTTATTACTAAAGAGATAAATTACATTTGGGCTCGTGCAAGTGTTTCTCTTTCCAGTGACGCTTATTTAAATGGTTACATGCAGATCAAGACAATGCATGTGTAAGCTAAGACGCCCATCTCCTATCTCACAACACGATTCCCACGTGAGACAGGCTAAATGTTTTTAGTGGCTGAATATTCAAATGTACTATTTACAACTATGAATACAAAATATCTGCAAACCACAGCATATCTGCTGATACAAATACGTCGCGTGCATGTAGCATATGTAGAGCTACAGGAACCAGGAAGGAAGCAGAGCGACACTGTCCCTTTAAACCTGTCCCTCTCTATCACAAATTATATCTGTCGAGAGCCATTTTTATTATTTTTTCTGTGTCTATTTGATAATAAACGCAGCGAAACGACCCAGCTGACGCCTAACTAACGATACCCACAGAAATACGGTGAATAAGAAGCAGCTTCCGGGCGTAAATCGAGCCTGAACGCTATGTCTCTCTCAGGCACAATGGACAGGATCTTCCTGCTCTGTCCACACGGACTGTCTGAGTGTGCTGCCTGTCTAAAAGAAGAAAACCCGCGCATTACTATCGTAAAGCAGGCCGTTTGGAAACATGTGTAAGAAAAACATGCATACCCGATACCTTTTAGTTACACCTAACTTTCCGGGACAGTTTTTGTGAACGTTTTTGGACAGATATGTTGCCAGGACACTGCAGCTACTTTCCGCCAGCCAACCGTGCTCTGAGGCTGCCTTGACAACGCTGAAAAGTACCAGGATGTAGGTTCTGGATGCGCGCGCGTGTGTATGCGTGTACTATACGTTGGACACACAGAGACAGCACAGTGTAACGCCCCCTTCTTTTCAAATCCTAGCAGAGAAATGATATCAATATAAAAAATGGTGACTTTTATCTTGCATGCATTAATTACAACCAGCCTGGTTTGCTTGTTAGGCCTAAACTGGTTTTACTTCAATATTTAGTGACATTGGGAACAGTAGCCTACATACATAACCAATCTAAACAGCATCCAGAAAATGCACAGTGATTACATAAACAGACAGTCACATATAGTCTTTACCAACTTGGAGCAGCTGCTGGACAAAGGTCAATTGATTTATTGGCTTTTTCTACAGATGACCTCGATTCGTGAGCAGAGCCATCAGGGATAGGGCCACAGTGCGATTTATGGTTGGAATATTATAATAATATAGGCTATCATACCAAATGTGCATCATTGATGGGCTTAGCAGCCTACACACATTTGTAAATCATCTCGTCATAAATCCAAATCTATTTTCAAGGGAATCTAAAACTAACTACAAATAACATCAAAAAATAGGGCTGATACAATTATCCATTATCTATTTAGAAAACATGATACAAATGTTCACTGTTCAGCTTCTAGCACATTTGCTGGTTTTCTTTGTCCTCGGAGAGAGCCAAATGCATGGGATTGGTCTACTGTTCAGACAAAACACGCCATTTGAATATGTCTGAGTATGTCAATTGGCCCTTGATTAAAGAACAAATTAATGACTTTAGCAAATACTGGGTATTTTTCTTTCAACAGTTAGCTGCAGCGCTATTTATAATCAAGCAAGCTATTATCTAGCATACCCACAATATAGCTCATTTTATAACAACACTAAACACAGGATTTCATTTAAAAACAGTATCCTTCAGGGGATCACCAGCGCCACATATGAGCTGGAGCTCATCATGGGGCCTTGATTCCCCATGGACCCGCCTCGCGTTTTTAACCGATGCTCTGCCGAACCAAAGCGCTTCTGTCATCGCTTGATTTTGTGAGAACAACCGCATTAGTATTAGCAGCTTATCAGTATTAGCGCCTAGTGCTACGTTTGCCCCCCCCCCCCCCCGTCCGTCCGTCCGGGTGGGTATGCATTGTCGACACTGCTACTGTCTCTTTAAATTTACCCAGGAGCCCCTTAAGGAGCCCCAGGGGCCCCTAGTCCGGCTCCCCACCCTGAAGACAAGCAAGAGCCTTAAAATACATTACTGGAGGCCTTCACCGAGGCGCCACCACACAGCGCAGCGCGGAGGAAGTGGATTTCCAGCGGAATACATGACTGTGTGATTTTATGAAAAGTTAACTTGGCTCCCGTGCGGGGCGCGTGGGGGACATCGTAGAGCACGGGCTCCTCCGCGAGCGCTTGCTGCCAGATGCGTGTCGAGCGGAGCCGAGCGGTGTGAACATGTCACTGTTGTAACATGTTGTTTCAGTGTGACATGTCCCGCTTCTGCGCTGCCACACAGTGAAGAAGGAGGAACAGCAGCCACTATTAAACAGCGGCCAGGCCAGGGATGGAAGAGAAAGAGACGGGGGAGAGCGAGCCTGTGGACCTCCGGTGTGCCGAGCAGGCTGAGCTGCTCTCATTAATAATAAGCGGGGAGGAGGAAGCGACGCGAGAGGAGAGTGACTTGGGAGGTAAAGAAAAAACCTGGGGTTATTATTCTTGGTGTTTCTCACCGCAAAGTGGGACTGCGTGGCTGTCAGAGCCACGGCCATTGTCAGACAGCCAGTTAATCCGTGTAGGGACAATGCCATGGAGCAGCATGGCCCCTCCGTCTCTGTGGCTCCTATAAACAAAGGCTCAACAGCACGCAGGCAGCCGCAACAAGGCACTCAGGCGCCACCTAGTGGAGAGCACCGGTACCGGCAGACTCATACCAATGGATACACAATCATAATATGGGTTATTGGAATACATAATCCATATTAGATATATGTTACACCGGCAGTGGCTCAGTCAGTAGGGGCTTGGACTGTGAGCCGTAGGGTCGCCGGTTCAAGTCCCCGAATAATGGAGTGTGGACTGCTACTTGGAGAGGTCCCAGTTCACCTCCTGTCCTGCCGTGGTGCCCTTGAGCAAGGCACCGGACACCCCCCTTCCCCCCTCACTCCCATTGCTCCCTGGGCGCTGTACAATAGCTGCCCACTGCTCCTAGTGCTAGACTCCTGGTTCTAGGATGGGTTAAAAGCAGAGAACACATGTCACTGTGTGCTGTGTGCTCTGCATGCGTGACCATTAGAGAGGGTTTCACCCCTCCAATTCTTCCATTCTATTCTCATGAGATTCCTTTATGTAGGACTTAAAACTCTCAATTGACTTGAACAGTTTGCAAACTGTGTTTCAAAGTTGTTTTATAAAGAGTGATAGTGCTAGAAATCCAATTGGAAAATGTCCAGCAATGACATCTGAGAATATCACATTTTAATAACATCTCTAATTGATTCTTTCTTTCTTTAAATGTGCAATTTAAATCAAGGGAGGCCTGTGAACAACCACAATCTGTGTGTGAAAGAATAGTCTCACATTAAGGTAAACTACGCAATGGCACAGAGAATAAAGCCTGATCCAAACATGGTTTTTTGTGGCTGATACCAAAGTTGTGTAAGTGTTTATGGGTCTGATATTTTGTCTTTATAGAAGCACATAATATTTCTATTTTTAATTATTGTGAACCAGATGCTATTCATTAAGATGTACATTTACAATGCACAATTTAAACTGTGTAACAGGCCTATTATTTATTTTTTAAATGAACAACTGTGGCATTCTTGTGTGCAATTCTCACACTTCTAGAAACAGTAGATGTTGTTCCTAGTAGAACAGTGGTACAATAAAAGAAGAATATTAATTGTTGATGTAATTTATATCATTCTTTAATGCATAAAAGTGGTAAAATAGCCCATATTAGGAACCGGTAACAGATGAAAAGTAGAACTGGTGATCCAAACTTTTGAGATGTTTAGTCACCATAACAACATGTAGATCACATCTCTCTTGTTTCTGTCAGATGAGGACAGTCTCGCCAACGGCCATGAGGAGGAGTCAGAGGCCGGCATGGTTACGCCTGTCGGGTCCCCAGGCACCAGCTACTGGAGCATCACAGAGGGCCCGGACCAGCCCCCCCTGCTCTCCCCGGCCCCCGGGCCCTCCGGACGCAAACCCAGGGTCCAGAGAGCGTCGCGCCCGGGCCTGAGCCGCATCCCCGGCCGAGACCACCGCCGCTACTACCACGAATACTGGCGCAGCGAGTACCTGATGGACTTCGACCCCCAGCGGCACGGGATGATCTGCATGGTGTGCGGCAGCTCGCTGGCCACCCTGAAGCTCAGCACCATCAAGAGGCACATCCGACAGAAGCACCCGGACTCACTGCTGTGGAGCTCCGCAGACAAGGAGGTCATCCGCTCGGGCTGGGAGAGCCACTTGAGTCTGGGCGGGGGTCAAAGGGCATTCAGTTCTGCTGCGGGACCCTCGCCTGAGGAAGAGGAGGAGCAGCTGGACTCAGACCAACACAGTGCCGGTGGGTAGGAGCTTTCTACATCTCACACTTGGTGGCAGTGAGGCTTTATGTCTTGGCATGGTGGTGTGAGAGGAGAGGGTGATGTCCTGATTCAGTCCTGATGTGTAGTTGGGCCTGCAGAGGGGGGGATGTGCCTGGACGAGACTCTTCTGAGGAAGCCTGTGGTATATATTTCAGATGAAGAAAACTAAAATCACACAATTGGATAATGTTTAAAAAAGCAATCTAATCCAGCCTTTTCACATACAAGGCAAAAAAAGCCAATACTATGCTTCTTCCAAAAAAAGGCCCAAAAGTACTTATTATACTGTGTTCATGTGATTCTGGTCTAATCTGATGTTTCCACATAGTCAAGCAGCACCGCTTGAATAAGCTATTTGTTCTACATTCAAACCAAGGAAACACTAATGACTCCAATGCACACATCCTGTTCATCAGTTAGCTTGAGAGGGTTTGGTATGGTTCTTTTGGAATAGAGCCAGGCTAGCCCCGATTTCAGTCTTTATTCTAAGCTAGACTGAATTAAAATAAGTGTATCTCTCAAAATGTAAATGAAATGCCATCACTGCCAATGGTTTCAGGGGTTGTTTGTGTAATTGGCAGTAGGTATCACTAAGGGAAGGATGGAGAGAAGAACACTGCTAGCTAGCTTACACTAATAATAGGCTTTTAAAGTGTATGGTAAGAAAGGAAATGCTACAGCTCTAAAGATTCCACCTTTAACCAGAGATGGCAAAAGTACACACGTCCTTTACTACAGTACAAGTACAGATACTCATGTTCAAGAATACTCTGGCAAAGATTGAAGTACTGACCTAACTTTTTGACTCAAGTAAAAAATTAAGAAATATGGGCTTTGAAATGTACTTAACTACAAAGTAGCCATATCTACCACCTGCTTTATAGAGTCAAGCTGGTAACTGGACCTCACTTTATATTAGAATATTAAAGAACTTATATTTCAAACTGTAATACTGTCATTGTCATCATCATACATACACCGGTCGTGTTTTCTGTATGACATTAGGTTGAAAAAGGCGCGCAATGATTCTAAATAATAATAACCACGCCACCAAATGCAGATCAAAACTAAAGAAGAGCCTGTTTTGAAAATGTAAGAAGTAAAGGTAAAAAGTTGACAGAAAATAGTGGAGTAAAGTACGCATACCAGAAAAATGTACTCAAGTATAGGAACAAAGTATTTGTCCTTCACTTCTTCCCACCTCGGTCTTTAACCGGACTTTCTGTGATCTTAAAGCACGACGGTCAGGTAGCTACAGCTACAGGGTTCAGACCTGGTTCAGACACTGGAGCAGTGTGTCCAACATACACTGACTTCATTTGAGCCACGTAGCGTTGGAGGCCAGCCCACAGGCGCTTCCTTCCTGTAAAGGCCTTGGTTTTCTGCTCAGTAACAACAAGTACTTCCCTTTTCATGTGTTCATGATCACTGTGGATTAGCATTGGCGTCCTCTAACCCCATCGCTTGCATGTAGCAGTTACATTCAAAGTGAATTACTGTGCATCAATCCCACTAGAAATGAAATCTGAAAAGAAATACTGAAATAGGTCAAACAGGTCCATTTCAATGTTTGAACTGATCATTTCTAAGTGAATAAGTGTCAGTTAAAGTGTCACCCCCAACAAGTGCACATTTAGGTCGAAGAAAAAAGGGTTTATTTCGGGGAAAACATGTATTGTTTCATTCCAGTGTAGTTATAAGGACTATTTAAAATAACATTTTCCTGTCCTCCCTATCTGTTTATTCATCAAATGAAATGTCCCTTATTCCCACATCATTTGCTTATTTCAACATGTGTTTGTTTTACATGTTCTAAATCCAGCAGAACCCCTGGAGCCTTTGACCCCCCAGGAGCAGCCTCAACAACCCCCCAGTCTGTCTCCTGGCTCTGATGAGGGTGAAGCCCCCCCGCCCCAGGAGGAGGAGCAGGAAGAGGAGGAGGGGGAGGAGCAGGACGGCCCCGGGCCCTCGGCCCAGACTCTGGAGCGCTACCTGAACGACTCGCTGCACGCCTGGTTCCGCCAGGAGTTCCTGATGGAGTACAAGGCGGAGGCAGGCCGGCTGCTCTGCATGGTGTGTGGGGGGGAGCTGCCCTCGCTACACCTGGACCACATCAAGAGCCACGTGCTTGACACACACCCACACTCCCTGGTGTTCAGCTCCGAGGAGAAGCACTGCATCCTGCAGGCCTGGGCCCAGGCTCACGGTAAGAGCACAGTCTCTGACCTATCGTCAGGATAGTTCATCCTGTCATTCAGTCTTATCTGAAATGTGCTGACGTCACACACACAATCAAAGAGTCCATCAACCCTTTTTATCACTACGTATCGGGATCAGTGTTGCCCTGGTAACAGGGTGAGCCACGTCACCCTCTTGAATCTTCCAACACGGCCCCCACCCGACCAAAGTCCATGTCTGTTGATTTTAGGAGCATTAGCAACAATGTAACCATAAAGAGCAACAGTTCCCTCAGACCCCCGGCACCTTCAGGGTTTTAGTAACAAAGCAGTGCTCAGCCTCACAATGGAGGAACTGGACAGGCCTGTGACACATGTTCAATTTATTTATTTTGTGAATAAAGCAGTCAATTTTAACATTATTATTATAATATAATTATATTAGTAGCATAAGAATGCCCTATTATTTGAATTGTATTATTAGTTTATTTAACCCTGCACATTAATAAGGATTTATGCTAGAGGCTATTTTCCGTTTAGAAATGAACATTTAAGAAACAATGTATTGCACACATGTTTGGGATATATTGTCCAACTGTAGTTATTGTGAAAAGTAAGTGATCTTTGTATGTCTTCTAATCCTCATGTGTTGATTCTCTGTCCCTTCACAGAAGAGTCAGAGACCTCAATCAAATCAGAGCCGGACACCAAAGAGGGGGGGGTGGAGCTGTTTGCTCAGGAGGTGGGGGCCCTGCAGCTCCACACGGACCTGTACCCCGAAGGCGACGGCACTTTAACTCAGGACACTTGTCTCATCGGTGAGGACGGGGGGGTTGGAGCTCCTCAGCAGGGACCCCCGCCCCCCCGGCAGCCCAGGAAGAGGCGGCTGCGCATGGGGGACCCGTGGCGGCTCCGCCTGGACTACCTGGTGGCCTATGGGCCCCCGGGCCGGGGCACCTACTGCATGGTGTGCTCTCAGGTGCTGCAGGAGATCAAGGTGAGCAGCTTTCGCAGACACATCCAGGAGTGTCACCCTGAGACCACCACCCTGAGCCGGGGGGAGAGGGAGGCCATGGCCGCCGCCTGGACCAAAGACTACCCCAGCGAGGGCTCGCACATTCAGAACGGTGTGTAGGATGTTTTTATTTGATCATGAATATTCCCCTTGAGATTCAGAACGTGTTTAAGTTGGGTCCAGCGATACTTTAGTTTTGTCACAGCAGCATTTTGACAGTCAATGTACAAGAATTGTAACATTTGTTAAAAATAGAAACAAATAAAATATCAAAGCAATATATACATACTCACATTGAAAGACATTCAGAAGAGAATCGATAGCAGTATAACCTTTAGAGTCTTGGAAGGCATCAAATAAATGAATTATTACTATAACAAACAATACAAAATATATAATAATTATTATTATTTACTAGAAACAATAGCAGCAAGAAATGGAATGTTAAACTATTAAATGATACAAATGAATATATAGCTCCAACAAATATCATACTCTGATGATACAATTAGAGCGATAGAGAAGTTCATGAAGCTGAATCACCGTATGGAGCTTTCATTTTTTGTTTACCGACAGCCTACCTACAAACTCCTCGTACATGTAAACCTACCTGGTAATAAACCTCTTTCTTATTCTGAGCCAGAGGTGGGAGAAGTACTCAGATCTTGTACTTGAGTAAAAGTAGAAGTACATGAAAGTGTTCTCAAAGCTGGTGAAGGTGCAGCTAGTCTGAAGTACTTTGTAGACTGCAGGGTAGCTGGTGGATTTACTCCAGGTGGAACTAAAGTCTGATTCAACACTTGATTATATTTACCATCATTCATCCAGATCTGTGAAGTAACTAAAGGTATTAAATACATGTAGTGGAGGAAAAGTACACCATGTACCTCTGAATTGTAGTGCAGTAGAAGTACACCATGTACCTCTGAACTGTAGAGGAGTAGAAGTACACCATGTACCTCTGAACTGTAGTGGAGTAGAAGTACACCATGTACCTCTGAACTGTAGAGGAGTAGAAGTACACCATGTACCTCTGAACTGTAGTGGAGTAGAAGTACACCATGTACCTCTGAACTGTAGAGGAGTAGAAGTACACCATGTACCTCTGAACTGTAGTGCAGTAGAAGTACACCATGTACCTCTGAACTGTAGTGGAGTAGAAGTACACCATGTACCTCTGAACTGTAGAGGAGTAGAAGTACACCATGTACCTCTGAACTGTAGAGGAGTAGAAGTACACCATGTACCTCTGAACTGTAGAGGAGTAGAAGTACACCATGTACCTCTGAACTGTAGAGGAGTAGAAGTACACCATGTACCTCTGAACTGTAGAGGAGTAGAAGTACACCATGTACCTCTGAACTGTAGTGCAGTAGAAGTACACCATGTACCTCTGAACTGTAGTGGAGTAGAAGTACACCATGTACATCTGAACTGTAGAGGAGTAGAAGTACACCATGTACCTCTGAAACTGTAGAGGAGTAGAAGTACACCATGTACCTCTGAACTGTAGTGAGTAGAAGTACACCATGTACCTCTGAACTGTAGTGAGTAGAAGTACACCATGTACCTCTGAACTGTAGTGGAGTAGAAGTACACCATGTACCTCTGAACTGTAGTGGAGTAGAAGTACACCATGTACCTCTGAACTGTAGAGGAGTAGAAGTACACCATGTACCTCTGAACTGTAGTGCAGTAGAAGTACACCATGTACCTCTGAACTGTAGAGGAGTAGAAGTACACCATGTACCTCTGAACTGTAGTGGAGTAGAAGTACACCATGTACCTCTGAACTGTAGAGGAGTAGAAGTACACCATGTACCTCTGAACTGTAGAGGAGTAGAGTACACCATGTACCTCTGAACTGTAGTGGAGTAGAAGTACACCATGTACCTCTGAACTGTAGAGGAGTAGAAGTACACCATGTACCTCTGAACTGTAGAGGAGTAGAAGTACACCATGTACCTCTGAACTGTAGAGGAGTAGAAGTACCCATGTACCTCTGAACTGTAGTGCAGTAGAAGTACACCATGTACCTCTGAACTGTAGAGGAGTAAAAGTACAACCATGTACCTCTGAACTGTAGTGCAGTAGAAGTACACCCATGTACCTCTGAACTGTAGAGGAGTAGAAGTACACCATGTACCTCTGAACTGTAGTGGAGTAGAAGTACACCATGTACCTCTGAACTGTAGAGGAGTAGAAGTACACCATGTACCTCTGAACTGTAGAGGAGTAGAAGTACACCATGTACCTCTGAACTGTAGTGCAGTAGAAGTACACCATGTACCTCTGAGCTGTAGTGGAGTAGAAGTACACCATGTACCTCTGAACTGTAGAGGAGTAGAAGTACACCATGTACCTCTGAACTGTAGAGGAGTAGAAGTACACCATGTACCTCTGAACTGTAGTGGAGTAGAAGTACACCATGTACCTCTGAACTGTAGAGGAGTAGAAGTACACCATGTACCTTCTGAACTGTAGTGCAGTAGAAGTACACCATGTACCTCTGAACTGTAGTGGAGTAGAAGTACACCATGTACATCTGAACTGTAGAGGAGTAGAAGTACACCATGTACCTCTGAACTGTAGAGGAGTAGAAGTACACCATGTACCTCTGAACTGTAGTGAGTAGAAGTACACCATGTACCTCTGAACTGTAGTGAGTAGAAGTACACCATGTACCTCTGAACTGTAGTGCAGTAGAAGTACACCATGTACCTCTGAACTGTAGAGGAGTAGAAGTACACCATGTACCTCTGAACTGTAGTGGAGTAGAAGTACACACCATGTACCTCTGAACTGTAGTGAGTAGAAGTACACCATGTACCTCTGAACTGTAGTGCAGTAGAAGTACACCATGTACCTCTGAACTGTAGTGAGTAGAAGTACACCATGTACCTCTGAACTGTAGTGGAGTAGAAGTACACCATGCACCTCTGAACTGTAGAGGAGTAGAAGTACACCATGTACCTCTGAACTGTAGTGAGTAGAAGTACACCATGTACCTCTGAACTGTAGAGGAGTAGAAGTACACCATGTACCTCTGAACTGTAGTGCAGTAGAAGTACACCATGTACCTCTGAACTGTAGTGGAGTAGAAGTACACCATGTACCTCTGAACTGTAGAGGAGTAGAAGTACACCATGTACCTCTGAACTGTAGAGGAGTAGAAGTACACCATGTACCTCTGAACTGTAGAGGAGTAGAAGTACACCATGTACCTCTGAACTGTAGTGAGTAGAAGTACACCATGTACCTCTGAACTGTAGAGGAGTAGAAGTACACCATGTACCTCTGAACTGTAGAGGAGTAGAAGTACACCATGTACCTCTGAACTGTAGTGCAGTAGAAGTACACCATGTACCTCTGAACTGTAGTGGAGTAGAAGTACACCATGTACCTCTGAACTGTAGAGGAGTAGAAGTACACCATGTACCTCTGAACTGTAGAGGAGTAGAAGTACACCATGTACCTCTGAACTGTAGTGGAGTAGAAGTACACCATGTACCTCTGAACTGTAGAGGAGTAGAAGTACACCATGTACCTCTGAACTGTAGAGGAGTAGAAGTACACCATGTACCTCTGAACTGTAGAGGAGTAGAAGTACACCATGTACCTCTGAACTGTAGAGGAGTAGAAGTACACCATGTACCTCTGAACTGTAGTGCAGTAGAAGTACACCATGTACCTCTGAACTGTAGTGGAGTAGAAGTACACCATGTACCTCTGAACTGTAGTGAGTAGAAGTACACCATGTACCTCTGAACTGTAGTGAGTAGAAGTACACCATGTACCTCTGAACTGTAGTGCAGTAGAAGTACACCATGTACCTCTGAACTGTAGAGGAGTAGAAGTACACCATGTACCTCTGAACTGTAGTGGAGTAGAAGTACACCATGTACCTCTGAACTGTAGTGAGTAGAAGTACACCATGTACCTCTGAACTGTAGTGCAGTAGAAGTACACCATGTACCTCTGAACTGTAGTGAGTAGAAGTACACCATGTACCTCTGAACTGTAGTGGAGTAGAAGTACACCATGTACCTCTGAACTGTAGAGGAGTAGAAGTACACCATGTACCTCTGAACTGTAGTGAGTAGAAGTACACCATGTACCTCTGAACTGTAGTGCAGTAGAAGTACACCATGTACCTCTGAACTGTAGTGAGTAGAAGTACACCATGTACCTCTGAACTGTAGTGGAGTAGAAGTACACCATTTACCTCTGAACTGTAGTGGAGTAGAAGTACACCATGTACCTCTGAACTGTAGTGGAGTAGAAGTACACCATGTACCTCTGAACTGTAGTGGAGTAGAAGTACACCATGTACCTCTGAACTGTAGTGAGTAGAAGTACACCATGTACCTCTGAACTGTAGTGGAGTAGAAGTACACAATAGCAAAGAATGGAAATACTCAAGTAAAGTACAAGTGCCTCAAAATTGTACATGAGTACAGTACTTGAGTAAATGTACTTAATTTACAACACTGGCTACAGCGTTACCTCTCTCTGTTTCATCAGAAACCCCCCCGAGTGAAGCTGAGGTCCTGAACCCCCCGGGAGAGACGGACGAGGACAGCCCCCCCGATGTCAGGACGCACGGCAAAGTGATAAAGAAGGAGGAGGGCGTGAGCGCAGCCAAGAGTAAACCCAGGGAGGAGGGCGCCGCGGCCCCCCCCCCACGTCACAGCCACTACCCCGGCAAGGACCAGCGCAGGAACTACCAGGTGCGCTGGAGGCGGGACTTTCTGATGGACTACGACTGCCGGAGACACGGCCTCATCTGCATGGTGTGCGGCGCCACGCTGGCCACACTGAAGGTCAGCACCATCAAGAGGCACGTGCAGCAGGTGCACCCCCACTCCCTGTTCTACAGCGCCCAGGAGAGGCAGCAGGCCCTGCTCAGCTACAGCCAGACGGCCCCCAGCTTCACACACTCAGAGGACTGTTGCTCCCCCCAGGACCACGGCCCCACCCAGCCGGCCCCCGCCACAGCACACTCTGGCACTTAGAAAGGGCCTCCGTCCGTCGCTACTCGCGTGGCCCCTGGTCAGAAACAGCCCTCCCTCTTCTTTTTGACCCTGCTGTCGTGTTCGTTCCCTTACTTTGGTGTTCTTGGTCAAATGGGACCTGTCTGCTTTAACTGCACTTACATTAACACAAAAACTTACCACCAAATTTAATTTAACACCCTATTAATCTTTAAACAGGTTTACATGAATAACTGCAGTGAGTATACAAAGAATAGACAGTGAAAATGTATTCCAAAATCAACATGGTTGATGATTTGTGGAGTGTACTCTCTGATGGATGAACATCATCTAGGGTTATCCATTCATTTCCTATGGGGCTCATCTTTGAACAGGAACATCAAAGTTGACTAAACCACTCAAAACTCGATGAAAGTGGTGATCAGAATTGATTGATGAAAGTAGTAGAATGGTCAGATTTGACCCAAACACACAGGGGGGTTAAAGGGAAATGTGTTTTTTGTCGAACAGGGTTTTATTCTATTCTTGCTTTTGTCCTAATCTCTACTTTGCAGGTGCAGAGTGAAGCGTTTTGGAAAATGGACAAAATCTGAGAATAACACTAAGGTTGACAAATACTGCAATTTTCCCTTTTTCCCCCTTCTTTCAAAATGTTGGTACTATAGGGGCAGGTAGGAAATGTTACAACCTTAAAATATCACAACCTTAATGTCATGGCCTAAAAAAAGAAAGTCCGGTTCAGCTCTATGTGAACCTTTTTAGATTTAGTAATAAATTATAATACAAATGATGTAACAAAAAACCTTTCTCAGGCCAGAAGCTAGATGAACCCTCTAAATGTGTGCCCAAAATGCCGGTAAACCTTTCAAAAGGAGCTGGACAATTATCCCAGCAGAGGAAAGAACAGCAAGGGGAAACCATGATTGAACATGACCCGCACTCACCTGCCTAGTGATGTAGGAGAGCCCAGAGTCAAATAAGGTCAATCATTTGTACTCAAATAACCCGACAGATTACACATGGCACCTGATTAAGAAAACAGTTGACCTCCGCTACTACATGAAATCTGAAGGGCTGCGGTCAAATAGACACAAATAAATGTTTTTTTCTTGGCCTGATGGCATTTACCATCAAGCTCAAGAAGAAATGTGAAAGAAAATTCATAAGAACTTAATAAATGAGGCAAAGACAGAGCGGTGTTCAGAGGCACTGACATTAGCCTACGTGCTAATGTGACAGCAGTATGTTGGTTAGCATTTAGAGGATTCAAACCGCTCTTATCATGGCTTCCACTCGGATACATCCGGGGAAATTCCATTTGGAACCTTCTTAAGCAAAAACCATTTAACCGCGGCCCACACTTTGTGCCAATTTTTGGCGCTATTGTGGCCGGCTAGCGTTAGCATGTTAATGGATAGCCATCATGCTAGCAGTTAACTCACCAGGTACAGTTTATCACCCACTCGCCCCGCAATAAGTCACTTTTCAACCAATCCATTAGTAAATCTGCTGGGTGATTTAGTGCTAAATGAACTGTGGTGAGTTTAAACACCAACAGCCAAGTTCCTTTTGATTTCCCACTAATAGGAAAAAGGGGCTTAAGGAATTCAAACTCCTGTTAGTATTTAATATTAATAGTTCATATTTTCTTTCTACAAATTGGCTTATTTGAAGTCATGGTACATGCTTACTACCTAATATAATGTTCCAGGGCTTGTTTCTGGTCAGGGCCTGCCTGAGTCTCAGGAAGTTGAAAAGTCTTCGGTGAGGCCGAGGTGAGTTGGTTTTATGATGATGTGTCTGAAGACAGCACAGCACTTTGACCCCAAAAATGTACTTAACCCCAGCTGTCCTGTCCAGCTGAATGAGACTCTGATGTTATTGCTGAAGACAATGAATGCCAGCGTGCAGTCGCTCTATTTAATTCCTTGTTTACAGTGGAGGAGACCCTGTCTCTCATCGTTATAATGAGATATGTTATCTCTCCGTCAGTCACCGGCCTACATCTTACCATCATCTACTAGCTAAAACTGCACAAAAAAAGGATATGTAAATATATGAAAAAATGGTGTTATTTTTCCTTTATACAAGCACTTTTATGCACCCTGGTTTCTACAAAGCGTGTTGGTTATTATGTCATGTTTTTCTACTTCAATCATGATTCAACAAAGACTTTGTCCTCTGACGGCTGGAGAGTGTTTCTTGGACTTTCACTTTGGTACTGCTTTATTTTACCTTTCACTGTACAACATGTATGCAACAGACGATGTTGAGGAATAATTTCAGCTGTCAAAGAAAGAAAAGTCATAAAATGTCACATCTTCACCTGGAAAATGTAACTCAGGGATTCTGTTTTCATCAACAACCATTTCATCCGTTATCTTTTAGAGGCGTGATACGTGTCAGCTTTGGTTGTCTAGGTGATGCTATGAAGGCAGCAGAGTAGTAGGGCTACTGTTAAAGCAAACCAGGAAGTGGAATTCTAATATATTTGAGAAAGTCTGAATTTAGAAAAGAAATTATATAATATAAGAAATGTGTTGTATTTTGAGAAAAATATAATATTAAAAGAAATAATATAATGAATGTAATATGTGTAATGTCAGAAATGAATCTGAATTTGGAGGTAAAAGATGTTACAATTAAACAAAAGACTTCTAATATCAAGCTAAACAAGTCATATTTTGAGGGAAAAGACTACATATTTTTACACTTCATTTTTTTCTTAATTCTTCTCTTAACAGTGCCCCTAATACTCTGGTGTTGACAGAATTTGCTCAGTTGAAGCTTTTGATCGTTATAATGAAGGACTCTGACAGAGAGACACTGTCAGATCTCAGTCCAATGTTCCACTTTGGCTAAGAATAGCCCCCCCCCCCTCTCACTCTGGAAGAGTTCTGATATAGCACTTAATTATTTAAAAAATGAAGTAACAGTTGGTGTGTGTGTGTGTGTGTGTGTGTGTGTGTGTGTGTGTGTGTGTGTGTGTGTGTGTTGTGTGTGTGTGTGTGTGTGTGTGTGTGTGTGTGTGTGTGTGTGTGTGTGTGTGTGTGTGTGTGTGTGTGTGTGTGTGTGTGTGTGTGTGTGTGTGTGTGTGTGTGTGTGTGTGATGGAGTGAGAGAGATCCTCTTTGGCTCCTCACTTTTCTTTACTCGTCCACCCACCTTTCATTTGTACATGGCCAATGTGTGAGAAAGCATTCTCTCCTCCGTGATCTTTGAATAAATACTCAACACCACGACGCTGCTGGGACCTCGTTTCTCTTTTCATTCTGTTTCTGGCTTCTTAAATCGTATCAGAGGGAATGGCATTCCTCTGCTAGAGCTTGGGTCCATTCACTTCCTGTCAGAGCCAGAGGCTACTGGAACAGGAATGAAGACATTTTCAAATACTGCTATCATCACTGAAATCAGCAGATAAACACATTTTGAGTCTCTTTGTAGTCATTTTGAGTCTCTTTGAGTCTCTTTGTAGTCATTTTGAGTCTCTTTGTAGTCATTTTGAGTCTCTTTGAGCCTCTTTGTAGTCATTTTGAGTCTCTTTGTAGTCATTTTGAGCCTCTTTGTAGTCATTTTGAGTCACTTTGTAGTCATTTTGAGTCTCTTTGTAGTCATTTTGAGTCTCTTTGAGTCTCTTTGTAGTCATTTTGAGTCTCTTTGAAGTCATTTTGAGTCTCTTTGTAGTCATTTTGAGTCTCTTTGAGTCTCTTTGTAGTAATTTTGAGTCTCTTTGTAGTCATTTTGAGTCTCTTTGAGTCTCTTTGTAGTCATTTTGAGTCTCTTTGTAGTCATTTTGAGTCTCTTTGAGTCTCTTTGTAGTCATTTTGAGTCTCTTTGAGCCTCTTTGTAGTCATTTTGAGTCTCTTTGTAGTCATTTGAGCCTCTTTGTAGTCATTTTGAGTCACTTTGTAGTCATTTTGAGTCTCTTTGAGTCTCTATGTAGTCACTTTGAGTCTCTATGTAGTCACTTTGAGTCTCTTTGTAGTCACTTTGAGTCTCTTTGTAGTCACTTTGAGTCTCTTTGTAGTCACTGTGAGTCTCTTTGTAGTCATTTTGAGTCTCTTTGAGTCTCTTTGTAGTCATTTTGAGTCTCTTTGTGTCTCTTTGTAGTCATTTTGAGTCTCTTTGAAGTAATTTTGAGTCTCTTTGTAGTCATTTTGAGTCTCTTTAAGTCTCTTTGTAGTCATTTTGAGTCTCTTTGTAGTCATTTTGAGTCTCTTTGAGTCTCTTTGTGTCTCTTTGTAGTCATTTTGAGTATCTTTGAAGTAATTTTGAGTCTCTTTGTAGTCATTTTGAGTCTCTTTGTAGTCATTTTGAGTCTCTTTGAGTCTCTTTGTAGTCATTTTGAGTCTCTTTGTAGTCATTTTGAGATGAGTCTCTTTGTAGTCATTTTGAGTCTCTTTGAGTCTCTTTGTAGTCATTTTGAGTCTCTTTGTAGTAATTTTGAGTCTCTTTGTAGTCATTTTGAGTCTCTTTGTAGTCATTTTGAGTCTCTTTGAGCCTCTTTGTAGTCATTTTGAGTCTCTTTGAGTCTCTTTGTAGTAATTTTGAGTCTCTTTGTAGTCATTTTGAGTCTCTTTGAGTCTCTTTGTAGTCATTTTGAGTATCTTTGTAGTCATTTTGAGTCTCTTTGAGTCTCTTTGTAGTCATTTTGAGTCTCTTTGAGCCTCTTTGTAGTCATTTTGAGTCTCTTTGTAGTCACTTTGAGTCTCTTTGTAGTCATTTTGAGTCACTTTGTAGTCATTTTGAGTCTCTTTGTAGTCATTTTGAGTCTCTTTGTAGTCATTTTGAGTCTCTTTGTAGTCATTTTGAGTCTCTTTGAGTCTCTTTGTAGTCATTTTGAGTCTCTTTGTAGTCATTTTGAGTCTCTTTGAGTCTCTTTGTAGTCATTTTGAGTCTCTTTGTGTCTCTTTGTAGTCATTTTGAGTCTCTTTGAAGTAATTTTGAGTCTCTTTGTAGTCATTTTGAGTCTCTTTAAGTCTCTTTGTAGTCATTTTGAGTCTCTTTGTAGTCATTTTGAGTCTCTTTGAGTCTCTTTGTGTCTCTTTGTAGTCATTTTGAGTCTCTTTGAAGTAATTTTGAGTCTCTTTGTAGTCATTTTGAGTCTCTTTGTAGTCATTTTGAGTCTCTTTGAGTCTCTTTGTAGTCATTTTGAGTCTCTTTGTAGTCATTTTGAGATGAGTCTCTTTGTAGTCATTTTGAGTCTCTTTGAGTCTCTTTGTAGTCATTTTGAGTCTCTTTGTAGTAATTTTGAGTCTCTTTGTAGTCATTTTGAGTCTCTTTGTAGTCATTTTGAGTCTCTTTGAGCCTCTTTGTAGTCATTTTGAGTCTCTTTGTAGTCATTTTGAGTCTCTTTGTAGTCTCTTTGTAGTCACTGTGAGTCTCTTTGTAGTCACTTTGAGTCTCTTTGTAGTCATTTTGAGTCTCTTTGTAGTCATTTTGAGTCTCTTTGAGTCTCTTTGTAGTCATTTTGAGTCTCTTTGTAGTCATTTTGAGTCACTTTGTAGTCATTTTGAGTGTCTTTGTAGTCATTTTGAGTCTCTTTGTAGTCATTTTGAGTCTCTTTGAAGTAATTTTGAGTCTCTTTGTAGTAATTTTGAGTCTCTTTGAGTCTCTTTGTAGTAATTTTGAGTCTCTTTGTAGTCATTTTGAGTCTCTTTGTAGTCATTTTGAGTCTCTTTGTAGTCATTTTGTGTCTCTTTGAGTCTCTTTGTAGTCACTGTGAGTCTCTTTGTAGTCACTTTGAGTCTCTTTGAGTCTCTTTGTAGTCATTTTGAGTCTCTTTGAGCCTCTTTGTAGTCATTTTGAGTCTCTTTGTAGTCATTTTGAGTCTCTTTGAGTCTCTTTGTGTCTCTTTGTAGTCATTTTGAGTCTCTTTGAAGTAATTTTGAGTCTCTTTGTAGTCATTTTGAGTCTCTTTGTCGTCATTTTGAGTCTCTTTGAGTCTCTATGTAGTCATTGTGAGTCTCTATGTAGTCATTTTGAGATGAGTCTCTTTGTAGTCATTTTGAGTCTCTTTGAGTCTCTTTGTAGTCATTTTGAGTCTCTTTGTAGTCACTTTGAGTCTCTTTGTAGTCACTTTGAGTCTCTATGTAGTCACTTTGAGTCTCTATGTAGTCATTTTGAGTCTCTTTGTAGTCACTTTGAGTCTCTTTGTAGTCTCTTTGTAGTCATTTTGAGTCTCTTTGTAGTCACTTTGAGTCTCTTTGTAGTCACTTTGAGTCTCTTTGTAGTCATTTTGAGTCTCTTTGAGTCTCTTTGTAGTCATTTGAGCCTCTTTGTAGTCATTTTGAGTCTCTATGTAGTCATTTTGAGTCTCTTTGTAGTCATTTTGAGTCTCTTTGAGTCTCTTTGTAGTCATTTTGAGTCTCTTTGTAGTCATTTTGAGTCTCTTTGAGCCTCTTTGTAGTCATTTTGAGTCTCTTTGTAGTCATTTCGAGCCTCTTTGTAGTCATTTTGAGTCACTTTGTAGTCATTTTGAGTCTCTTTGAGTCTCTTTGTAGTCATTTTGAGTCTCTTTGAGTCTCTTTGTAGTCATTTTGAGTCTCTTTGTAGTCATTTTGAGTCTCTTTGAAGTCATTTTGAGTCTCTTTGAGTCTCTTTGTAGTCATTTTGAGTCTCTTTGAGCCTCTTTGTAGTCATTTTGAGTCTCTTTGTAGTCATTTTGAGCCTCTTTGTAGTCATTTTGAGTCACTTTGTAGTCATTTTGAGTCTCTTTGAGTCTCTTTGTAGTCATTTTGAGTCTCTTTGTAGTCATTTTGAGTCTCTTTGAGTCTCTTTGAGTCTCTTTGAGTCTCTTTGTAGTCATTTTGAGTCACTTTGTAGTCATTTTGAGTCTCTTTGAGTCTCTTTGTAGTCATTTTGAGTCTCTTTGTAGTCATTTTGAGTCTCTTTGAGTCTCTTTGTAGTCATTTTGAGTCTCTTTGAGTCTCTTTGTAGTCATTTTGAGTCTCTTTGTAGTCATTTTGAGTCTCTTTAAGTCTCTTTGAGTCTCTTTGTAGTCATTTTGAGTCTCTTTGAAGTAATTTTGAGTCTCTTTGTAGTCATTTTGAGTCTCTTTGTAGTCGTTTTGAGTCTCTTTGAGTCTGTTTGTAGTCATTTTGAGTCTCTTTGTAGTCATTTTGAGTTGAGTCTCTTTGTAGTCATTTTGAGTCTCTTTGAGTCTCTTTGTAGTCATTTTGAGTCTCTTTGTAGTAATTTTGAGTCTCTTTGTAGTCATTTTGAGTCTCTTTGTAGTCCGTTAGTGTCTCTTTGAGTCTCTTTGTAGTCCTTTAGTGTCTCTTGTAGTCATTTTGAGTCTCTTTGTAGTCCTTAAGTGTCTCTTTATAGTCCTTTAGTGTCTCTTTGTAGTCTCTTTGAGTGTCTTTGAGTCTCTATGTAGTCACTTTGAGTCTCTTTGTAGTCACTTTGAGTCTCTATGTAGTCTCTTTGTAGTCATTGTGAGTCTCTTTGTAGTCACTTTGAGTCTCTATGTAGTCATTTTGAGTCTCTATGTAGTCATTTTGAGTCTCTTTGAGTCTCTTTGTAGTCATTTTGAGTCTCTATGTAGTCACTTTGAGTCTCTTTGAGCCTCTTTGTAGTCATTTTGAGTCTCTTTGTAGTCATTTTGAGCCTCTTTGTAGTCATTTTGAGTCACTTTGTAGTCATTTTGAGTCTCTTTGAGTCTCTTTGTAGTCATTTTGAGTCTCTTTGAGTCTCTTTGTAGTCATTTTGAGTCTCTTTGTAGTCATTTTGAGTCTCTTTGAGTCTCTTTGTAGTCATTTTGAGTCTCTTTGAGTCTCTTTGTAGTCATTTTGAGTCTCTTTGAGCCTCTTTGTAGTCATTTTGAGTCTCTTTGTAGTCATTTTGAGCCTCTTTGTAGTCATTTTGAGTCACTTTGTAGTCATTTTGAGTCTCTTTGAGTCTCTTTGTAGTCATTTTGAGTCTCTTTGAGTCTCTTTGTAGTCATTTTGAGTCTCTTTGAGTCTCTTTGTAGTCATTTTGAGTCTCTTTGAGTCTCTTTGTAGTCATTTTGAGTCACTTTGTAGTCATTTTGAGTCTCTTTGAGTCTCTTTGTAGTCATTTTGAGTCTCTTTGTAGTCATTTTGAGTCTCTTTGTAGTCATTTTGAGTCTCTTTGAGCCTCTTTGTAGTCATTTTGAGTCTCTTTGTAGTCATTTTGAGTCTCTTTGAGTCTCTTTGTGTCTCTTTGTAGTCATTTTGAGTCTCTTTGAAGTAATTTTGAGTCTCTTTGTAGTCATTTTGAGTCTCTTTGTAGTCATTTTGAGTCTCTTTGAGTCTCTTTGTAGTCATTTTGAGTCTCTTTGTAGTCATTTTGAGATGAGTCTCTTGGTAGTCATTTTGAGTCTCTTTGAGTCTCTTTGTAGTCATTTTGAGTCTCTTTGTAGTAATTTTGAGTCTCTTTGTAGTCATTTTGAGTCTCTTTGTAGTCATTTTGAGTCTCTTTGAGCCTCTTTGTAGTCATTTTGAGTCTCTTTGTAGTCATTTTGAGTCTCTTTGTAGTCTCTTTGTAGTCATTTTGAGTCTCTTTGTAGTCATTTTGAGTCTCTCTGAGTCTCTTTGTAGTCATTTTGAGTCTCTTTGTAGTCATTTTGAGTCTCTTTGAGTCTCTTTGTAGTCATTTTGAGTCTCTTTGAGCCTCTTTGTAGTCATTTTGAGTCTCTTTGTAGTCATTTTGAGTCTCTTTGAGTCTCTTTGTGTCTCTTTGTAGTCATTTTGAGTCTCTTTGAGCCTCTTTGTAGTCATTTTGAGTCTCTTTGTAGTCATTTTGAGCCTCTTTGTAGTCATTTTGAGTCTCTTTGTAGTCATTTTTGAGTCTCTTTGTAGTCATTTTGAGTCTCTTTGAGTCTCTTTGTAGTCATTTTGAGTCTCTTTGAAGTCATTTTGAGTCTCTTTGTAGTCATTTTGAGTCTCTTTGAGTCTCTTTGTAGTCATTTTGAGTCTCTTTGTAGTCATTTTGAGTCTCTTTGAGTCTCTTTGTAGTCATTTTGAGTCTCTTTGTAGTCATTTTGAGTCTCTTTGAGTCTCTTTGTAGTCATTTTGAGTCTCTTTGAGCCTCTTTGTAGTCATTTTGAGTCTCTTTGTAGTCATTTTGAGCCTCTTTGTAGTCATTTTGAGTCACTTTGTAGTCATTTTGAGTCTCTTTGAGTCTCTTTGTAGTCATTTTGAGTCTCTTTGAGTCTCTTTGTAGTCATTTTGAGTCTCTTTGTAGTCATTTTGAGTCTCTTTGAGTCTCTTTGTAGTCATTTTGAGTCTCTTTGTAGTCATTTTGAGTCTCTTTGAGTCTCTTTGTAGTCATTTTGAGTCTCTTTGTGTCTCTTTGTAGTCATTTTGAGTCTCTTTGAAGTAATTTTGAGTCTCTTTGTAGTCATTTTGAGTCTCTTTAAGTCTCTTTGTAGTCATTTTGAGTCTCTTTGTAGTCATTTTGAGTCTCTTTGAGTCTCTTTGTGTCTCTTTGTAGTCATTTTGAGTATCTTTGAAGTAATTTTGAGTCTCTTTGTAGTCATTTTGAGTCTCTTTGTAGTCATTTTGAGTCTCTTTGAGTCTCTTTGTAGTCATTTTGAGTCTCTTTGTAGTCATTTTGAGTCTCTTTGTAGTCATTTTGAGTCTCTTTGAGTCTCTTTGTAGTCATTTTGAGTCTCTTTGTAGTCATTTTGAGTCTCTTTGTAGTCATTTTGAGTCTCTTTGTAGTCATTTTGAGTCTCTTTGAGCCTCTTTGTAGTCATTTTGAGTCTCTTTGAGTCTCTTTGTAGTAATTTTGAGTCTCTTTGTAGTCATTTTGAGTCTCTTTGAGTCTCTTTGTAGTCATTTTGAGTATCTTTGTAGTCATTTTGAGTCTCTTTGAGTCTCTTTGTAGTCATTTTGAGTCTCTTTGAGTCTCTTTGTAGTCATTTTGAGTCTCTTTGTAGTCATTTTGAGTCTCTTTGTAGTCACTTTGAGTCTCTATGTAGTCATTTTGAGTCTCTTTGTAGTCACTTTGAGTCTCTTTGTAGTCACTTTGAGTCTCTTTGTAGTCATTTTGAGTCTCTTTGAGTCTCTTTGTAGTCATTTTGAGTCTCTTTGTAGTCACTTTGAGTCTCTTTGAGTCTCTTTGTAGTCATTGTGTGTCTCTATGTAGTCTTTGTGAATCTCTATGTAGTCACTTTGAGTCTCTATGTAGTCACTTTGAGTCTCTTTGTAGTCACTTTGAGTCTCTATGTAGTCATTTTGAGTCTCTTTGTAGTCATTTTGAGTCTCTTTGAGTCTCTTTGTGTCTCTTTGTAGTCATTTTGAGTCTCTTTGAAGTAATTTTGAGTCTCTTTGTAGTCATTTTGAGTCTCTTTGTAGTCATTTTGAGTCTCTTTGAGTCTCTTTGTAGTCATTTTGAGTCTCTTTGTAGTCATTTTGAGATGAGTCTCTTTGTAGTCATTTTGAGTCTCTTTGAGTCTCTTTGTAGTCATTTTGAGTCTCTTTGTAGTCATTTTGAGTCTCTTTGTAGTCATTTTGAGTCTCTTTGTAGTCATTTTGAGTCTCTTTGAGCCTCTTTGTAGTCACTTTGAGTCTCTTTGTAGTCATTTTTGAGTCTCTTTGTAGTCTCTTTGTAGTCATTTTGAGTCTCTTTGTAGTCATTTTGAGTCTCTTTGAGTCTCTTTGTAGTCACTTTGAGTCTCTTTGTAGTCATTTTGAGTCTCTTTGAGTCTCTTTGTAGTCATTTTGAGTCTCTTTGTAGTCATTTTGAGTCTCTTTGTAGTCATTTTGAGTCTCTTTGTAGTCATTTTGAGTCTCTTTGTAGTCATTTTGAGTCTCTTTGAAGTAATTTTGAGTCTCTTTGTAGTAATTTTGAGTCTCTTTGAGTCTCTTTGTAGTAATTTTGAGTCTCTTTGTAGTCATTTTGAGTCTCTTTGTAGTCATTTTGAGTCACTTTGTAGTCATTTTGAGTCTCTTTGAGTCTCTTTGTAGTCATTTTGAGTCTCTTTGTAGTCATTTTGAGTCTCTTTGAGTCTCTTTGTAGTCATTTTGAGTCTCTTTGAGCCTCTTTGTAGTCATTTTGAGTCTCTTTGTAGTCATTTTGAGTCTCTTTGAGTCTCTTTGTGTCTCTTTGTAGTCATTTTGAGTCTCTTTGAAGTAATTTTGAGTCTCTTTGTAGTCATTTTGAGTCTCTTTGTCGTCATTTTGAGTCTCTTTGAGTCTCTTTGTAGTCATTTTGAGTCTCTTTGTAGTCATTTTGAGATGAGTCTCTTTGTAGTCATTTTGAGTCTCTTTGAGTCTCTTTGTAGTCATTTTGAGTCTCTTTGTAGTAATTTTGAGTCTCTTTGTAGTCATTTTGAGTCTCTTTGTAGTCATTTTGAGTCTCTTTGAGTCTCTTTGTAGTCATTTTGAGTCTCTTTGTAGTCATTTTGAGTCTCTTTGTAGTCTCTTTGTAGTCATTTTGAGTCTCTTTGTAGTCATTTTGAGTCTCTTTGAGTCTCTTTGTAGTCATTTTGAGTCTCTTTGTAGTCATTTTGAGTCTCTTTGAGTCTCTTTGTAGTCATTTTGAGCCTCTTTGTAGTCACTTTGAGTCTCTTTGTAGTCACTTTGAGTCTCTTTGTAGTCATTTTGAGTCTCTTTGAGTCTCTTTGTAGTCATTTTGAGTCTCTTTGTAGTCATTTTGAGTCTCTTTGAGCCTCTTTGTAGTCATTTTGAGTCTCTTTGTAGTCATTTTGAGCCTCTTTGTAGTCATTTTGAGTCACTTTGTAGTCATTTTGAGTCTCTTTGAGTCTCTTTGTAGTCATTTTGAGTCTCTTTGAGTCTCTTTGTAGTCATTTTGAGTCTCTTTGTAGTCATTTTGAGTCTCTTTGAGTCTCTTTGTAGTCATTTTGAGTCTCTTTGAGTCTCTTTGTAGTCATTTTGAGTCTCTTTGAGCCTCTTTGTAGTCATTTTGAGTCTCTTTGTAGTCATTTTGAGCCTCTTTGTAGTCATTTTGAGTCACTTTGTAGTCATTTTGAGTCTCTTTGAGTCTCTTTGTAGTCTCTTTAAGTCTCTTTTTAGTCACTTTGAGTCTCTTGAGTCTCTTTGTAGTCATTTTGAGTCTCTTTGAGTCTCTTTGTAGTCATTTTGAGTCACTTTGTAGTCATTTTGAGTCTCTTTGAGTCTCTTTGTAGTCATTTTGAGTCTCTTTGTAGTCATTTTGAGTCTCTTTGAGTCTCTTTGTAGTCATTTTGAGTCTCTTTGAGTCTCTTTGTAGTCATTTTGAGTCTCTTTGTAGTCATTTTGAGTCTCTTTGAGTCTCTTTGTGTCTCTTTGTAGTCATTTTGAGTCTCTTTGAAGTAATTTTGAGTCTCTTTGTAGTCATTTTGAGTCTCTTTGTAGTCATTTTGAGTCTCTTTGAGTCTGTTTGTAGTCATTTTGAGTCTCTTTGTAGTCATTTTGAGATGAGTCTCTTTGTAGTCATTTTGAGTCTCTTTGAGTCTCTTTGTAGTCATTTTGAGTCTCTTTGTAGTCATTTTGAGTCTCTTTGTAGTCATTTTGAGTCTCTTTGTAGTCATTTTGAGTCTCTTTGAGTCTCTTTGTAGTCACTTTGAGTCTCTTTGTAGTCACTTTGAGTCTCTTTGTAGTCTCTTTGTAGTCACTTTGAGTCTCTTTGTAGTCACTTTGAGTCTCTTTGTAGTCACTGTGAGTCTCTTTGTAGTCACTTTGAGTCTCTATGTAGTCACTTTGAGTCTCTTTGTAGTCACTTTGAGTCTCTTTGTAGTCATTTTGAGTCTCTTTGTAGTCATTTTGAGTCTCTTTGAGTCTCTTTGTAGTCATTTTGAGTCTCTTTGTAGTCATTTTGAGTCTCTTTGAGTCTCTTTGTAGTCATTTTGAGTCTCTTTGTAGTCATTTTGAGCCTCTTTGTAGTCATTTTGAGTCACTTTGTAGTCATTTTGAGTCTCTTTGAGTCTCTTTGTAGTCATTTTGAGTCTCTTTGAGTCTCTTTGAGTCACTTTGAGTCTCTTTGAGTCACTTTGAGTCTCTTTGAGTCTCTTTGTAGTCATTTTGAGTCTCTTTGAGTCTCTTTGTAGTCATTTTGAGTCTCTTTGAGTCTCTTTGTAGTCATTTTGAGTCTCTTTGTAGTCATTTTGAGTCTCTTTGTAGTCATTTTGAGTCTCTTTGTAGTCATTTTGAGTCTCTTTGAGTCTCTTTGTAGTCATTTTGAGTCTCTTTGAGTCTCTTTGTAGTCACTTTGAGTCTCTTTGAGTCTCTTTGTAGTCATTTTGAGTCTCTTTGAGTCTCTTTGTAGTCATTTTGAGTCACTTTGTAGTCATTTTGAGTCTCTTTGAGTCTCTTTGTAGTCACTGTGAGTCACTTTGTAGTCATTTTGAGTCTCTTTGTAGTCACTTTTAAGTCTGTTTGAGCCTCTTTGTAGTCATTTTGAGTCTCTTTGTAGTCATTTTGAGTCTCTTTGTGTCTCTTTGTAGTCATTTTGAGTCTCTTTGAAGTAATTTTGAGTCTCTTTGTAGTCATTTTGAGTCTCTTTGTAGTCATTTTGAGTCTCTTTGAGTCTCTTTGTAGTCATTTTGAGTCTCTTTGTAGTCATTTTGAGATGAGTCTCTTGGTAGTCATTTTGAGTCTCTTTGAGTCTCTTTGTAGTCATTTTGAGTCTCTTTGTAGTAATTTTGAGTCTCTTTGTAGTCATTTTGAGTCTCTTTGTAGTCATTTTGAGTCTCTTTGAGCCTCTTTGTAGTCATTTTGAGTCTCTTTGTAGTCATTTTGAGTCTCTTTGTAGTCTCTTTGTAGTCATTTTGAGTCTCTTTGTAGTCATTTTGAGTCTCTCTGAGTCTCTTTGTAGTCATTTTGAGTCTCTTTGTAGTCATTTTGAGTCTCTTTGAGTCTCTTTGTAGTCATTTTGAGTCTCTTTGAGCCTCTTTGTAGTCATTTTGAGTCTCTTTGTAGTCATTTTGAGTCTCTTTGAGTCTCTTTGTGTCTCTTTGTAGTCATTTTGAGTCTCTTTGAAGTAATTTTGAGTCTCTTTGTAGTCATTTTGAGTCTCTTTGTAGTCATTTTGAGTCTCTTTGAGTCTCTTTGTAGTCATTTTGAGTCTCTTTGTAGTCATTTTGAGATGAGTCTCTTTGTAGTCATTTTGAGTCTCTTTGAGTCTCTTTGTAGTCATTTTGAGTCTCTTTGTAGTAATTTTGAGTCTCTTTGTAGTCATTTTGAGTCTCTTTGAGCCTCTTTGTAGTCATTTTGAGTCTCTTTGTAGTCATTTTGAGTCTCTTTGTAGTCTCTTTGTAGTTATTTTGAGTCTCTTTGTAGTCATTTTGAGTCTCTTTGAGTCTCTTTGTAGTCATTTTGAGTCTCTTTGTAGTCATTTTGAGTCTCTTTGAGTCTCTTTGTAGTCATTTTGAGCCTCTTTGTAGTCATTTTGAGTCACTTTGTAGTCATTTTGAGTCTCTTTGTAGTCATTTTGAGTCTCATTGAGTCTCTTTGTAGTCATTTTGAGTCTCTTTGTAGTCATTTTGAGTCTCTTTGAGCCTCTTTGTAGTCATTTTGAGTCTCTTTGTAGTCATTTTGAGCCTCTTTGTAGTCATTTTGAGTCACTTTGTAGTCATTTTGAGTCTCTTTGAGTCTCTTTGTAGTCATTTTGAGTCTCTTTGTAGTCATTTTGAGTCTCTTTGAGTCTCTTTGTAGTCATTTTGAGTCTCTTTGAGTCTCTTTGTAGTCATTTTGAGTCTCTTTGAGCCTCTTTGTAGTCATTTTGAGTCTCTTTGTAGTCATTTTGAGCCTCTTTGTAGTCATTTTGAGTCACTTTGTAGTCATTTTGAGTCTCTTTGAGTCTCTTTGTAGTCATTTTGAGTCTCTTTGAGTCTCTTTGTAGTCATTTTGAGTCTCTTTGAGTCTCTTTGTAGTCATTTTGAGTCTCTTTGTAGTCATTTTGAGTCTCTTTGAGTCTCTTTGTAGTCATTTTGAGTCTCTTTGTGTCTCTTTGTAGTCATTTTGAGTCTCTTTGAAGTAATTTTGAGTCTCTTTGTAGTCATTTTGAGTCTCTTTGAGTCTCTTTGTGTCTCTTTGTAGTCATTTTGAGTCTCTTTGAAGTAATTTTGAGTCTCTTTGTAGTCATTTTGAGTCTCTTTGTAGTCATTTTGAGTCTCTTTGAGTCTCTTTGTAGTCATTTTGAGTCTCTTTGTAGTCATTTTGAGTCTCTTTGAGTCTCTTTGTAGTCATTTTGAGTCTCTTTGTGTCTCTTTGTAGTCATTTTGAGTCTCTTTGAAGTAATTTTGAGTCTCTTTGTAGTCATTTTGAGTCTCTTTAAGTCTCTTTGTAGTCATTTTGAGTCTCTTTGTAGTCATTTTGAGTCTCTTTGTAGTCATTTTGAGTCTCTTTGAGTCTCTTTGTGTCTCTTTGTAGTAATTTTGAGTCTCTTTGAGTCTCTTTGTAGTCATTTTGAGTCTCTTTGAAGTAATTTTGAGTCTCTTTGTGTCTCTTTGTAGTCATTTTGAGTCTCTTTGAAGTAATTTTGAGTCTCTTTGTAGTCATTTTGAGTCTCTTTGAGTCTCTTTGTAGTCATTTTGAGTTTCTTTGTAGTCATTTTGAGTCTCTTTGAGTCTCTTTGTAGTCATTTTGAGTCTCTTTGAGTCTCTTTGTAGTAATTTTGAGTCTCTTTGAGTCTCTTTGTAGTCATTTTGAGTCTCTTTGTAGTCATTTTGAGTCTCTTTGAGCCTCTTTGTAGTCATTTTGAGCCTCTTTGTAGTCATTTTGAGTCTCTTTGAGTCTCTTTGTATCTCTTTGTAGTCATTTTGAGTCTCTTTGAAGTAATTTTGAGTCTCTTTGTAGTCATTTTGAGTCTCTTTGTAGTCATTTTGAGTCTTTGAAGTAATTTTGAGTCTCTTTGAGTCTCTTTGTAGTCATTTTGAGTCTCTTTGTAGTCATTTTGAGTCTCTTTGAGCCTCTTTGTAGTCATTTTGAGTCTCGTTGTAGTCATTTTGAGTCTCTTTGAGTCTCTTTGTAGTCATTTTGAGTCTCTTTGTAGTCATTTTGAGTCTCTTTGAGCCTCTTTGTAGTCATTTTGAGTCTCTTTGTAGTCATTTCGAGCCTCTTTGTAGTCATTTTTGAGTCACTTTGTAGTCATTTTGAGTCTCTTTGTAGTCATTTTGAGTCTCTTTGTAGTCATTTTGAGTCTCTTTGAGTCTCTTTGTAGTCATTTTGAGTCTCTTTGAGTCTCTTTGTAGTCATTTTGAGTCTCTTTGTGTCTCTTTGTAGTCATTTTGAGTTTCTTTGAAGTAATTTTGAGTCTCTTTGTAGTCATTTTGAGTCTCTTTAAGTCTCTTTGTAGTCATTTTGAGTCTCTTTGAAGTAATTTTGAGTCTCTTTGAAGTAATTTTGAGTCTCTTTGAGTCTCTTTGTAGTCATTTTGAGTCTCTCTTTGTTGTCATTTTGAGTCTCTTTGTAGTCATTTATAGTCGCTTTGAGTCTCTTTGTAGTCATTTTGAGTCTCTTTGTAGTCATTTTGAGTCTCTTTGTAGTCATTTTGAGTCTCTTTGAGTCTGTTTGTAGTCATTTTGAGTCTCTTTGTGTCTCTTTGTAGTCATTTTGAGTTTCTTTGAAGTAATTTTGAGTCTCTTTGTAGTCATTTTGAGTCTCTTTAAGTCTCTTTGTAGTCAATTTGAGTCTCTTTGAAGTAATTTTGAGTCTCTTTGTAGTCATTTTGAGTCTCTCTTTGTTGTCATTTTGAGTCTCTTTGTAGTCATTTATAGTCTCTTTGAGTCTCTTTGTAGTCATTTTGAGTCTCTTTGTAGTCATTTTGAGTCTTTTTCAATTGTATTTATTTTGGAATTGCTTTGTCTTTTCGATGTTGTTTTGTGTCTCTCTGTTAGCATCTTTGTAGTCTTTGTGTGTCTTTGTATGTGCTTTTTGCCTCTTTGTAGTCATTTTGTGACCCTTGAATGGTCGTTGAGTCTCTTTGAAGTGGTTTTTCCTCTTGTAGATTTGTGTGGTCATCCATTTGATTGACATTTGTAGGTAAAGGCCATGGGGTGGGGGGCTGACCCTTGAGGCCCCTGGGCCCTTGCCTACTAGGCCCTTAAATGGGCATGCATTGGTAAACATTTCCTGTATGTCAAGGCCTACCAAGTTCCATTCACACAGAGAACAGATCCACCGAGACTCGGTCCTTTGACGTGTTTTTATTAATTTCACTTTGACATCAGTACAGAGACCACAAACTTTTTTTAAACAGTTTTCTTCTTTTTATTCCTGCAACATCTTTTCCAAAGCTTCAAAAAATCGGAACCAAAGTCATAGCTAATACAAAACAAAGCTGATGTTAGTGAACAACGTCTAGAAACCAGTATAGAGTCAGAAGCAAAACAAGACTCTCCAGAGACAAAAAAAGTCAAACACACTCCTGCCACACACGCCCATACCTGATGAAAACACGGGGACAAACAGGAAGAGGAGAAAAGCAACATGCTGTTAGGGAACAACTTGTATTCATGTTATATATTACACTCTATAACTATGTGTCTTAAAGTAGTGATCTGTTAGCCTTGGTAGTGCGCTAACACAGGGAACATGGCGTCTCCTGCTCTACAGTTAAAGGTGCATACGGAAAGCTTGACCTCTCATAGCGCCGCACTTCTGGGGTCACACTGACAGGAAGCTGCTTCTACAGTTAAAGGAATAGCCTAACCAAAATAGTTCAGATGTATTCAGTATCCTTGAGATTTTTGCCACCACAGTACGTTAATAGAATTTGCTGCTCACTGTGAACAGTTTTCTTGGAACTTTCAGAAGAAATAGTCCCCAAAGGACATCTTCATTTTCATGGTATTGAGATGGGGGTCAGATATACAAAAACTAGCGAAAACAAGAGTAACCTTGGTTCTCTGAATTCTGGGTGACCTGCAGTGATTTATTCTTTCGTAATTTGGTTATACTGCTCCTTTAAATAAACTGAATCAAAGTCAATCTAATACAAATTCAGCAGCTTTTAGCTCTTGGATGAAAATAACAACTTAAAGCTACAATATGCAACTTCTACACCATCAAATAAATTAACAGGATGCATATTAACATCATTAGTGTCAGTCCTCAGGCCTGATCTCTTTCTGTTTGCTTCTTCAGCACCTTTACAGATGCTGCTGCTTAGCTGAGCTTTGGGCTAGTTTACAGCACCAGGGCCGTAACCTGCCCAAGCCCAAGGGGGGGGGGGGGGGGGGGCTAACAGCTAGCATCTCCAACAGAAACATTGCATATTTTGGCTCCAACGCCCAGTCTAAATGAGACGGCATGCACAAGAGGTCAACGGAGACATCTGTGAGGCGATCACAGTGAGACGACCCACAGTGGAGGGCATGCTGGGGGGGAATGTTCCAGAGAAAACATTCAGTACACAGGCAGACACAGTAGATGTTACTGCATTGAGAGGCTGTTGGCTATTCAATATTCAGGGGACATTTACTCCGTGCAAACCTATTGTAGGGAGTAATGAAATGGACAGCAGCACGAACATACTGGTCCTTTCCTTCTATATATGCATCCCTTAAAACAATATGAAGAGCAGTAGTGCTAACATGACTATGGTTTTTACTGAGTTCAAAAACACCATTGAAACAGTCACAAGTAATAATCATATTAAACAAAAGTCAGGGTCAAGAATATGATACAGCCTATATAAGGGTGAGAATCTGTTTCCAGCTTACACTACGACATGCGCGTCATGGCAGTCAAAAGAAACAAAAACAGTGACAAACAGCTCTATAATAATCACGCCAAACCCAAACCGCGTCCTTAAATCCCAGCTACACTCTTATTTCAACACTGCACCCCATCATTTAGTTTCACAAACCCCTGCTCTCAGTGTCCGCTCAGGTCACTGCTAAGAATGGTACGGAGGGTAAATTGTGCCAACAAAATTGCAGTAGTTCAATTATAAAACGTTAATGAATTGACACATTTCCAAAAGCTTTTACAAATCCAGTTTTAAATGTAAATTTCATACTTGAAAAAGGTATCAATTTGCTCAATTTATTTTTAATTTAATTAGGCGTGAAAGTTCTTATTCTTCACCAAAACTTGTTTTAAACTTATCTCCCAGTCATTAAACCTCAGGAGGAAGTGATATATATTGGATCTTTTGATGAAACACTGTAAAAGTTCATATATATTTTGATGGCACACTTTGTACTCCATAGTTTTAAAACCCCAACAGCTATCGGAGAAGCTTTTTTGAGATGTAAGGGTGTGCCAACACATCGGAGGTGTCTCTTAACTTATCCAACAATCATGAATCATTTCTCTGGAGGCCTCACAAAAACCTCCAGTTAAAGATTATGAAGCTCAATGACACTTAACATAACTCTACAATGCTGTTGTCAAGCTACAAGAGAGTCAAAGCAGCCGTCCTATAATCAATATTAATAATAGTAATAAGATTAATACAAATTTAGAAGCGAATGTGAGACCTCGACACTGTGGCTTTAACCGGTGCGAGAAAAGAAGTTAGGACTGCTGTAAGTGAGGGAACTTTATTTGATATAAAAAGCCAGGCTAACATGTTCCATACAGCAGAGCCTGTCTTCAGGTGTATGTACAGAAAACTGTTCAGGAAATGCATCTGATCAAGAGGGTGAACTAGACCAAATTATCACAGCTGGCTCAGTGTTCCAATCCTTTTATTTCAACCTGCTCATGGGTTAAAAAAAAAAATTCAGTGCATTGCAGAAACGTACAAACACAAGAGCCTGTAAGGTGAATAACTCTATAACAGGCCGACCAGCTAACCCATTACCAGCCTCTAAATGAACTCATATCTATCCACATAACATCTGTAGAGCAAGAGAGCAGGATACGACTAGCCACAATTACACCCAAAATATTGGTTTATTTCATATGTTCTTTAATTTTCTTAACTTTTCTTTCTTGAATGATCCATTAACCTTTAGGGAAATGTGTGGGGTTTAAAGTACAGACATTTGCTTTTTTGTGATGTCCAGCCATCATCCTCCCCCTGCTCGCTGTACACGAAAAAACCAGGTCATAGATTCAGTCTAGTTCACTCGACCCTGCCCACATTGCCCACAGACGGGGGGGTCCGCCGGGCGCTACATCACTTCCTCGCTTCCTGTCTGCACAGGCACAGTTCTTTTTGATGCTTGCAAATTAAGCTGCGCAGTAGTTTAGCATAGAGTATTCAGTAGTAGTAGCTCAGAGATAGTTTCTACCTAGCAAGGTTCAGTGTAGTAGGGGGTGATGGTTGATGGAGGAGGAGGAGTTAGACTGGGGGGAGGTACAGGGAGGGGGGGTCTAAGATGATGTTGGTAATGAGGATGATGGTGACATGGAGGTTTCTAATTGGTGGGTTGATCATTCAGTTTTGCTGCGCTTCACAGCTCCCGGAAGCTTCTCTTGCAACCTGAGGAGGAAAGAAAAAGAGCGGGTCAAAAATGTGGGAACAGCAAACCGATGATCTAGAACGGTGGCTCCCAACCTCAGGATGGCAAGGCATTTTTCATAATAAGGTCTGTTAGACTGCTTAAAAGGAACATATTTAAATAAATACTTTTCCTGTATGTCAGGATTTTATTCATTTTTGTCCAGAAAACTAAACAATAGTGTCATTTTTTGTTTGGATTTTATGAGGTAGAAAAAAGAATCCTCTTAAGTATGTATGACTTTTAAAACAAAGAAACAAACAATAGACAGTCAATTGTATTAAAAGTGTACAGGTACACCTATCTCTGATTCAATAATCACAAGCTATAATCAGTTCCAAATCTTCTCTAAACATCCTGAACTTACTGTGTTCTATATTTGGGTTGATTATACACTTGTTTTAATTGTTGTTATGCACTGAAATATCCACAACACATGTCATTCAATGTAGTCGGAGGTCTGGAGTTTACTCAATGGAGGAAGGTTAAAGTGTTGGGAACCACTGATCTAAAACACACACTCATTACTGATGCTTAAATTCACTTACTTGGCCATCGTAGTGTTGACTTGAGTGCGGACCAGGTCGATGTACTGATCAATCTGGGTCTGAGGGCAGAACACATGAGAGGGAAGGTGAGCATCATTCTGGGAAAGTAATCATAATTTCCATTGCATCCATCTGTCCTGTGAATACATTGGGATCCCCAAGCAAAGGCAATAGAGTGGCTGAATGTGAAGCCTACTGACCAGCTCTGAATCAGCTGAGCCTGAGTGAGGCGGTGCGTTCAGGAGCCACAGCTAATGCTATCATCCGGTTTCTGGGGTCATTGCCCCCTTTAATGTACATGAAATAGAAGTCCCTCAAAATTGTACTTAAGTAGAGTACTTGAGTAAATGTACTTAGTTACTTTACACCACTGATAACAACTGAGTACGTTAAGCTAGAAACAATCATAAGTACATCAGTCTCAGCACGGACTCAGTGCCAACATTCACTGCCGCTACGAGAGATTGTTGCCAGAAAGAGGCAAACAACAACAACAGCAGTTCCCATTTGGCATGATGTTTTTCGACACGATGCTGACGCCCCCCCCCTCCCCTATCTGAGCCAGCAGTGGAATGACTTCATATTGTCAGCAGCTGGATTCTGAACAGTGTGTGATGCAGACTGCAGTCACCCAGTGAGCTCACTGCTGGCTGACAGCCGAACTCATTCTCTCTGTCATCCTCACTGAGCGGGGGGGCAGAGGGTCGCACTCTCACCTTGTTCTTCTCGTAGACGGGAGGCACAGCGAAGAGGAGGATGTCAGCTGGAGAACACACAGAGAGAGAGACATGTTAGGGACAACCACACACTGAAACACATGTCCCACACATCAGGTGCTTGGAGTGATGCATTTACAGCTCTGTAAGTCAACATTTGATTGTGGTTTGTGAAAACAACACAAATGCTGTTTTCAGTTTTTCTGTTATTAGGGACACTAAAAATGTTCAGTATTAGTGCATACAAAAATTAAAGCCACATATATAATCCTTTGTTTTACATAAAGTAGGCATTTACTATAATTTGTCATTGGAATATTAGAGAATATTTTAATCCTGTCTGTTCCCATGTATCGAATTGGGAACTTATCTGCGAACTTCTCTTTCTAATTAAAGTGTTGTTCCCTCAATCTGTGAAATACGATCATGCCATTCTCAGGGTCAACTCAGAGGTCAGATGCCTTGCTCTGTGGAGAAAGGGGGGCATCCTGTCCTGGCTAGTCTTTGTCCAGTTTGTAGCATCCGTTAATAATTAGCAGAGAAAGGGCACGTAAGTTTGGGATCCGCCTTTGGTCAATATATTGTGTGATTATATTGTGTAACCTTCAGATGGCTACTCGGTGGAAGACTGTTCAGGTGTGAAACTGAGTGTGCCCTCTCCGGCCGATACTTCAATAAATCTCCGTGTTTGATGAAAGTTATCCATCTCCATTCTTCAATATTGGCTCTGCATTGAATCCCAGAAGATTATTCTTCACAGATAGGTTCAAATAAATATATGTTAACCCATACCCTTTTTATGTTTGAAGAACAAAAGATGCACTGTCACACACGTCTGAAACAAAACCTCAGCCTTTGTTTGGTTTTTGGCATCAAAATAAAGACAACTTATTATATTAGTATTGACATATCAATTTTTAACATAGCATGCAGTATACTTCATTTTGTTGTCTTAGTACTTGTACACTGGGCAATGACATTAAAGTCTAATCAGAATCGTTTCTGTAAATCTCAATGACATGTTTTGAAGGACTAATAAAGAAAGTCTTTAACACTAGAACCGCCAATCGGGTCAATTTGACCCAGAGCTGTTTTTTATTGTATGTAACTTTTTTTCAATAAAATATGAAAGTCTCCCAGTCCGTGACTTTTCCTGAAAGTGTGTTATGTAGCACCCTATGTTGTTAAAAATGGTCAATATGAAGTCAGATTGAAGAAATCGCCAACAAAATTGCCATTTATACCTATTTCCGCCCAGCGGGTCATATTGACCCCACCCCTTTTCGCGTGTAAACAAACATGACGTGTTGCTATAGCAACGCCTTTTGTCTACTGCGGTTCCTTATAGATTGAGAGATAGAGAGAGAGAGAGAGAGATAGAGAGATAGATATATTGATAGGGACAGTCAGTAGTGAAGGAGCGCGCTCCCGCTCACGGGGGACTGCTCGCGCTGCGCTCCACAGCAAACAGCTGTTTGCTTTTCACCCAACAACGACAACCGACTCACGGAACGCTATGTTGTCGCGTTGATAAACGAAACAATTTAACAAAAAATTGCAAGAATACCAATACCACAGGACCATTTTTCTTTTTAAAGGACGGCTCCAGTCATTAGATAGTTAATCAAAACTTCAGTATTTACGAGGAAGAAGTTTAGAAAAATAAAGTCCAGGCGGACTTACTTTGAATTATCACTATAGGTATTCATTCCGTCCAAATACAGCTGTAAAAAAAACATACTCCGTTATCCTCTTAGGCCCCACGGACCCGGTTCCGGGGCCGAAATCGCGTCATTTGCAGGAAACAACGTCTAATGAACCTTAATATTTAATAAACTATGAATATTTTATATCCATATAACGGGGAAAAAAACTCATTTAACTGATCTTTTTCATTTTTTTCTTCAAAAAAAACACACAATGCTAACAGTGAGCCTTTGAATTAGCCCCGAGCGAAAAATGCTAACCTATTACTGCACCGAAAATCACTCCTAGCTCCCTTATTACTTATCCTAGCTGCACATCCAACACATCGTTTATGATCGTAAAGACACAGAATCTAACGGTGCCCACCTCAACACTGAAAGATACAAACTCGCGAGGTTATGAACAAAAACGTACATCAAAACAAGTGGCGCTAGGTACCAACATGCGCTAGGCTAACATGGCTTACCTTGGTCTTTGTCTGGTCTAAACTGGTCTTTGTCTGGTCTAAACTGGTCTTCAATGGCATTACAACGATAAAAACGATGATGTAGTTAATCCATAGGTTAATATCCAATGTGACTGTGTCCCCTTTGAAATGTTCTGATAATCTATAAGCAATAAAACTGCAATTCCGTTATCTGCTGTCCGCTCTGTGCTCCGTGTGCTCTGGGTCCTGCACTTCCTGCTTCCTTCCGTAGTAAACAATAAGTAAAGTCTGCAGCGTAAGGTGCTTACGCTGGCTGGCATTGGCAGTGCACTGCATCCCCATTAAGTAATGGTTGATTAATAAATCCCATTTTATGTTTCATCATACTCTCAGAGTAGTCGTCCGGAAACTTGAAATGTTCGCTGCATACATACGCTTGTGGATCTTTCGGTTCGGGCCGAGCACATTTCGCTAGCCACTGCCTCCGAACGTACTTCCTACGCTTACCCGTTGGCAATAGATGGAACCGAGCATTCCGTGGATTGTTCCTATCCGAATTGTGGCAATGTTTCGCGATACAATGAGGCATATTTCTATAGAATTGAGAGAGTAACTAGAGTAAACAACATAAACAAAGCACATACGTCAATTTGTCCTCGACACCAAACGCATAGTTCACGTCACTTCCGGTAAAATAAGTCATGTGACTCATCAAAATGGCGCCGCCCATAGGGTTGATGTTATTTCGGTATTTAATCAGTTTAAAATCACTGATAACGTCATCGGATTAAAAAAATTAATTAATTAATTATTTAAAAATGCGTGTCATGAGCATTCCCTCCCTTTAAAGCAATACTTTTACCTTGAAAATCAATGCATTCTAATACCGGGTCAATTTGACCCCGGTGGCGGTTTTAGGTATAACAAAATCTCTGGCGGTTCTAGTGTTAAAAACGGTAAAGTAAAAAGCTCCGTTATGATTAACTCCACTTAAAGAATGAAACATTTAAAGAGTCACAGTTATAGATCCTACCTTGACCCCAATGCAACCTTTCATGACCCATGAATAAAGTGAACCACACAAAGGTCAAAAAGTGGAACAAAGGAGGGAAACCAGCTGAGAAATGATCAACTTAGCTATATATTGAAATTGAAATTCAATAAATCTAGAAACCGGCGTTAAACTTAAATGTGTGGAAATGGTCGTCTATAGAGAAATGTCAACATTTGTTCAATTAGTATTTATAGATCTCATTTGTGCAATCATGAGACACCATTCCATTACAGATGAAGATTTTCACGACTTACAAAAAGAGAAAGTAGGAGGGGACTGTGATGTTGCTTTCCATTTAAGGTTGACATTTATCCAGAACTGTAAATTATTTTGAAAGTTCAAATGTAATGTGTAAAACAGTAAATATCACACATGTGAACGGTGCATGCCTCTCAGTGCTTACCGAGGATGAGGATGGTGATTCCGTTGAAGACGGCTCCAACATAGGTGAACAGCCACATGACCACAGCCAGCTGGGGGGGAGGCGCACAGGATTAACACAGGTGAAGCATTTATTTGACAAAATCTAGCACTTCACACACACCTCGGTCATCAGAGTGTATGGGATACCCGAGGACATTATATTGCTCACTGTAAAATCATTAATGAATTGTGGCAAACACAAACTAATAAAGGGCAGAAAAAACATTGGTGGTGATAGTGGGTGGAAGTAATGGTACACAGTTTATGTGGTGGATTGTTATTCTATTCAGATTTAAAGTCCTGCATCAGGGGCGGGTCAACTTTGAGTGACAGGTGGGTGCTCTCAGAATGATGAGTTAAAGTTTAATATATGAATATAGAATTTCTGTGTTATTAATGATCATGATTTTGGGGTTCAGGGTTTTCCAGACTGATGAAATTGCTCCAGGCTTCTGATGTAATACTGGTGTGAAGCTCAGGAACATATCACAGTAGGATGTGGGCTAAATGTTATTGCTGCTCTGCTGATGGGGACATTGACAGCAGCTCTGCTCTGATGACCTGTTGCTATAATCCAACAATAAAGCTTCCTCTGTCCAAGTACAGCATAAGTGAGACCTTTTTTTCCTCACACAATGAAAAGCACAGAGGATTAAACCTTGCCAAATAGCTCATGCATCAATACAAAAGGAGCCTTTCAGCAGCCTGATGAGGGTGTGGACCGACTGAGCTCGACTGGCAGCTGCCCGTTTCTCCTGTTAGTTTTGTTGCACCTATCGGGAGGGGCAACTTGGTAGTACATATTTGAGTGACACTCTGCACCGTTAATCATCCAGGATAAGACAAAACTCCTGGCCAGGAAAGGACAAGTTTATAATTTCTCAAGTCAACCTATGGCAGGTTTTTTCAACATACTGAACATGTTAACCAACTTAAATGAAGACTAAAATGTTTTAACAGGGCCCTAGTCTGATCATTTCCAGGTTCATATCAGTATGTAGTGTCTCTACCTTAAAGAGTCCTCTCCTGCTGATGTTCAGGTGTATATCAGTATGTAGTGTCTCTACCTTAAAGAGTCCTCTCCTGCTGATGTTCAGGTGTATATCAGTATGTAGTGTCTCTACTTTAAAGAGTCCTCTCCTGCTGATGTTCAGGTGTATATCACTGTGTAGTGTCTCTACTTTAAAGAGTCCTCTCCTGCTGATGTTCAGGTGTATATCAGTATGTAGTGTCTCTACTTTAAAGAGTCCTCTCCTGCTGATGTTCAGGTGTATATCAGTATGTAGTGTCTCTACTTTAAAGAGTCCTCTCCTGCTGATGTTCAGGTGTATATCAGTATGTAGTGTCTCTACTTTAAAGAGTCCTCTCCTGCTGATGTTCAGGTGTATATCAGTATGTAGTGTCTCTACTTTAAAGAGTCCTCTCTTGCTGATGTTCAGGTGTATATCAGTATGTAGTGTCTCTACTTAAAGAGTCCTCTCCTGCTGATGTTCAGGTGTATATCAGTATGTAGTGTCTCTACTTTAAAGAGTCCTCTCCTGCTGATGTTCAGGTGTATATCAGTGTGTAGTGTCTCTACTTTAAAGAGTCCTCTCCTGCTGATGTTCAGGTGTATATCAGTGTGTAGTGTCTCTACTTTAAAGAGTCCTCTCCTGCTGATGTTCAGGTGTATATCAGTGTGTAGTGTCTCTACTTTAAAGAGTCCTCTCCTGCTGATGTTCAGGTGTATATCAGTATGTAGTGTCTCTACTTTAAAGAGTCCTCTCCTGCTGATGTTCAGGTGTATTTCAGTGTGTAGTGTCTCTACTGGGACATGTCTCCATGCTTTAATGTTCACAAAGCTCTTTATTGTTCTCATACTGCCTGTGCTGCAGCACCTCTTTTCACCCTCTGTCTGAAACCAGAGCCCAGTCTGCTCCGATTGGTTTGCTGGCCGGCTCTGTTGTGATTGGTCAACCTCCTAGAGAGGTCCCGCTCCTTAGCCTATCACGTACAATGTGTTGGAGCACTAGCCAATAGAAGCGTGAGTGTTATACACTGATGCCATTATATCGCAGAAGTAAAAAAAAATAGAGGGAACACTTTGCACAAAAACCTACAGGAAAACCCCAAAAAGCACAATAGGGCCCCTTTAACAATTTAGCAGTATGACCTTTTTGTCTATCAAACTGAGGATTCTAATTGCAATGACATAACATCTCTGATAAAAAACGTTTTCCCAGGTGATGGGCTACTTTTAGAGGCACATTTATAGATCACAGTGAAACAGATCACTCTCATGACGGCTGGATGAATGATGTGACCCGTTTTAAGTTGTAGTGTTGCAAGCCATCTGTTTTGGTTCTTTTCTCTACAGATGTATCAAACTAAATAAGCATAGCTAATTGGGTTTATTTGAAAGACATAGATCAGGTTATGCCTCTGATTTGACTGATGAAAGTACCAATTGGAGCTATAAAAAGGCTGTTCCCTGGAGAGGAGTCTTCATGGGACAGAGTGGGTTTGATCCCATTAAAGGCCTAATGATGAAAACAAAATGATGACAGTGGATAAAAGCTGAGGGTCAGCGCTGCTCACCTTTAGGGAGTCCACGAGGTCCTCGACCAGGAAGAGGCGGCTCATCTGCTTTAGGGCTCGGTTGATGTAGGACAGACTGGCGTCCACGTGCTTGCGGAAGGTCTCAGGGGGGATGCTGACATCCTTATCTATCAGTGTTCTGCAGAGAGGGAAGAGGAGGGGACGGAGAGCCGAAATGAGGCTAAGTATCCGGGCGGAAAGTGCTGCAGGGAAACATAACTAGCCCGTGGTGGAAAGCTTTGAGGAGGAAACTAATAGGGGTTTCTGTTTTTTAAGTAGCATAAACAAAAGCCTTATAGGGCTTTTCATCCAGACCAATGGCTAAATGATTACTTGGTTAAATCGAGACATTTCCTACTCCCTAAACTCGTTTTCCAGTCCATACTGTTTAGAAGTCAGGCATTACATTTTGAAAGTGGAGAGAACTACACAATGTTGCACTGTTGGGTATGTATTAGCTGATCTGCAGATGTGTTGGTCTTTATTTCAAATCTGCTTCTTTTACAGAAGAGTTGAATATACCCTGTTGTACAAGTAGAGCATATTATAAACATATTTAGTAAAAGACCTGTTTTCTGTCCTGCTCAAGTAAACTGCAGTGGATATTGTAAATTCATTTTAAAAACAAAATGGATCTTCTTCCACCCTTTGCAGGCGCTTTTAAGTTACGTCAATAAAACTCTGCGCAGACGATTTGAACTGAGAACAACTCAGGACACAAACATTTCTGGGAGACTTTTCAATCATAAATTGTGAGAGTTACATTTACCATGTGAGCCATTATAGTCCAGATCAAAACACTTCCAGCATTTGAAACACAAATATATTATTAGTTTGTTTTGCTTTTATTGGGAATGCTTTAGCTGAATTCCAGAGAATCTATGGTTAACACAATGGGTTACACTCCAGAGAGTGCTGAATGATTTGCTGGATTCTGCTTGGAGAATGCGAGCAGCAGTGGGTGAACCAAGACCAGGTTACATCAGGCGCTGCCATGCCTAACCTCTCACATTCTGAGACGTTGGATTCTTTCATTATACCCTAAATGTTAAGTTTGACTTTGACAGTTTTCTTGTGTTGTCACATTAAGAAAGAATACAACTATTTATAAATAAATCAATGTAAATTGAAATCACAGTTTCTCTTTATCTTGTTACTATGGTGATGCCATATGAACTAGCTTTTCTAACAAAGTTTTCCAATACAAAAAAAGAAAAACTCTAACAATAGACCTAATTATAGATAGAACAGTACTTGACAGATGTTGTAATCATCAGGTGATTGGGTCACCCATGCTCTGAATCAGGAGCTGCATTAAAGAAAGCCTCTATACTTTGATCATTTAAAAATGCGCTAATTTAATTTTGGCAGTATCACTCCCGGGTCAATGGAATCTCCCAGGTAACAAAGAAGAAACGTTAAAGTATAATTGAATTAAGAGGATTGAGTCTCACTTGAAGGGGTGTCCGTCGCTGGACTTCTGCACGGCCTGCACCACAGACTTGTAGATGCGGAAGGTGATGGTGACGCAGAGCAGGGCCAGGAGCAGGTAGGACGCCACGCTGATGACGCTGAAGGCTGCCAGCGACAGCAGCATCAGCAGGGACAGCCCGAACGCCACGCCCGACTTCTTGGGGTCTCGCCAGTGGATCAGATCCTTCACTGCAGAGAGGAGGTCAGAGGCAGGGGTTAGTCTGATATTGGTATGCTCAGAAAAGGCCAACAATAAAATAAACTGTACAAAATGAAATCCTGTTGTCTTGTAGATGAGGTAGAAAAAGGCCCTGGCCTGTAGGTGGGAATTTGTTTTTGTTTAAGGCATTGAAGGGGACTAAACTATCTAAAACGGTTTGCTTTATTAGGAAAATGTATGTATCGTAGCCAGGCCTCAAGAAAAACTCCGGCCCAATAAAACATGAATAAGCACCGTAAAACGTATTTGGCGGTGGAGGGTAACTGAGAAAGGGCCATTGCTGTAGGTGCTCCCTTTGTGTTTGTATGCATTTCCTGTGAGGTCGTGCATGCAGAAGGGATAGCCTCTATACAAGGTGGTTACGTAATGCTGGAATGGGTTGGCACTCTCAGCCACGCCTTCCCTCTGCGTGTGGAAAAAAAAAAAGAGGAGAGTGCATTTAAAAAAGCCTTTAGTAAGTGGGGGGAGAAACCACGTGGCTTATGCCTCAGGGACAGTTCAGGCTCCAGTGCTCCAGCTAGTTTAATGGGAACACACTTTAAGCAGAACCTTCACACACACATTACAGAAAAGTGACACATCTCACTGTCAGGACACCAAATCCAATTACAGTCAGAAATGTATTAAATGTAAATGTTGGGGTTTTTATTGTTATCCAAAAAAGTGTTTTTGGATAACTTAGATCACATATTTGTAGGTTAGGCCTCAACAGGCTGACTGACCAGAGGGAATTCTAATTCCTTCAGATGTCCATGATCCCGACTTTGGGCTGGGATTTTAAAGCAGAGTTGGTACTGTCTCACAGAAAATACATGTTTCAAAAATACCATTTTAATGTCGGTATAATGGTGCTGCAGCTGTCTGCGAATCCTATTCCCAGAACGAGTTAAGTCTAAAAAAAAGATTGTGGGCTGCTTAAATGTTGCTCGTCATGTCAATGCTGCCCAAGTGCAGACTTGCCTAATCTGACCTTAAATGGTAGAGGCCTGGACAGCCCAAAAAAGAAAAGCTATGAAATAAAATAAACGACGCCAGAAGAGAGACATGGTTTGCAGTCAGTCGATAATACAAATATTAGTCTTGAATAAACTGGTAACTCATTGTCTAGTTAATGACAGATCTAGCTTGGAGTGCTATATCAAGGCTAGAGTTAGAAAGTTGCCGGCTCCTGTGTAATGATCAGATACTATAATCTAACTAGTACTGCGAGTAGTCACTACATCTTCTTTCAACACCACCAATTTTGTGATTACGACCAAATTCATTTAGTTTCTCCACTTTTTGTAGTGTGATAGAGAGAGTATTTGTTTGATCATTAATCCAGCTGAGCCCACTCTTTTGACACACTACTACATATGACAACAACCAACCCAAAACAGAATGATGACGCAGTTAAATGGGCTGATAAATGTTCAACTGATCATATAAAGTTCCCCCTTGAAAACTAAATGGTTCATCTGAAGGGGTTTTAAACCAATACATTCCAGGTATTGTATATAAAGATGTCTCAATCAGAGGTTTCTTTTGCATGACATTTAAAACAACCACATGGCATGTTGGACTGTTATAAAATGAAAAAGACACCAATGCTCCGCATATGAAGAGTTAAACCTGTTTACAAGGATCTGAAGGAAAGCAGCAGCACTGCTGTGCCGCTCACACAGGAACAGAGACAGCTCTATTGTTCCTCATTGTGTGTTGAGGCTGCAATGAGACCGTGTTTAAACCTAATCCATTACAACAGAAATGTGCTCTATCAAGTCAGCAGGTTGACAACATTCGGGAACAACAGATTTGAAAAGAAATGTAACTACACGTTGATCAAGTGGGAAACAATGCTGACTTCCCTGAAGACTTTATCGAACAGCAACAATGAGTGGGCTTTCTCACCCTGCACTGCAGGGGGAGCGTGTTCTCCCAGCATGCTTTGCTGCTGGCACCCACAGGGAGGCAGCCGGAGCTCGACGGCCCTCATTATCTCCCTCTCTCCACGTCTCTCGCCCTGGCTCTACTTTGCTGAGTCCCAGTGGCTGCCGAGGTGCAGTGGCCTGCTTTCACTGTGATCTCTTAAAGCTGCACACACCTTACCACTAAGCTGAGTGGAAACAGGCTGGACCAACCCAAAAAACGTTTACTGGCATTACAGGTGACGGTTCAAACATATAAAAGTATCAAAAAAGGTCTCTACATACACATTTAGGAATTATTTGTATGGGTATGCTAACCATACGGGTTGTCATTTTAAAGAACTGCAGTATGCTTTGCTTATGCAGGTAAGCACAATGCATCTCTTGAGACCATTGGCACACTTTTACCTAAAGGGCACTGGATGTTCTGCAAAACATATTGTAATCCATTGTGTACACAGCTAAGGTTTTATGTGACTGCATAAAACAACACAGCCATCTAAATATAAACCATCTTCTATTCTGTGGGTGCAGCAGTAGATAACTGGGCAAATAATATGATATACCTCATCTTATCAGTGAACTTTCAGAACTAATATACCCTATACACCTGTAGACATGTCACGTTGACCAAATATTCTCCAAATACCTGCCTAGTAACATTATTATTATTATTGAGTCATCTTAGATTTTTTACTGAGAATAAATGAATGAGAATGAAAGTTTTGGGCTGGTAAAACCAACAAGTGATGGCAAGCCATGCTACATTATGAGCAGCGCAATACACTAACTGTTCTAATGGCTTCTGCGGCAATACGATTATTTTAAGTAACAGGCAATTAAGCCTGTTCAAAACTTGCTCTATTTCTAATGTGACCCCAATTCATTTCCCGACTGACGTTATCACTTCTGACTAAAAACAAGATAATAACCCTACATGATCATGTCAGAGAGCTTAGTGTGGAATCAAATAAACACCGCTACAGGTTTGAGTCAAGTATTTACATGTGCCTTTCCTCCATTCTACAAATCTTCACACTGAGGATTAACACAAATGTGACCACCAATGGAATGCTTGCTTTAAACTAAATCTTGGAGGCTAATGCTTGCATGGCAATGCAGAAAATGTCTAGCATATCTTCATGACAACAGGCACACCTACCTAAACAAACTCACCCTGCCTAATAAGACAAGTTGTGGAGCAGCACTGCAGAGAAACACTAAAATAGCTCATGGCTGGAGGGGGAGGATTCACCAACACAGGCTTCTCTACAGAACAGTGCTTCTTTTTCAACACCAAGTCATTAGTACCACAATTAGAGAATCTTTACATTATGTGCACTGCTGAAAATCTACAAAAAGCAATGCACAGACTTAAAATGAGCTGAACTGTTATGGCCCTTCTGCACAGTGTCCTCTTAGTTTCTGGTTGCTAGAGCACCAGCACTCTGTTCTCTAGTGTGCCAACTCTAGGTTAAGATATTCAACACATGTAGACACCCTACTGAATGTGTTAGGATTACTGTCTGCATACCAGCCTCTGAGCATATGTGTGTGGAATTAAGATCATGTTTGCAGAGAAGGGCGGTACTGCATAAGTGGCTGCTGTTGCTCTCGAAAATAACCCACCAGTGCTTTGACCTTGGTTTGGTGACTGGTCAACCTTTAACAAAGTAAGAACCATCACAGTAATCTGTGATACATGGTGATAGGTTGGTTACATCTCAGGGGGAGGCGTGTGGCGCAGTGAGCCTTGGTGTTGGGATCAGGGGGTCACAGGTTCAAACCCCACTGCTGTCAGCATGTCGCTGTGTCCCTGAGACACTTTACCCCAAAGTGCTCCTGTGGGGATTGCCCTCAGTATTGAGTATGTAAGTCGCTTTGGATAAAAGCGTCCAACAAGTGACATGTCATGTAATCTCAGACATAGTTTTTGAGAAAAAGGGTGGCTGGATTGAAGAGAGGAGGATTGGACACGAGAGGACAAAAATGCCTTACATGGACCTTTTAACCCAAGATGGCATTATGCTTAACAACCAAGTACGAATTATGCACCACTTTTATTTGAGATCATTTTTATTTTTTTGTACCATGTCCTTTTCATCCTGTCAGTGTTCACCAAGTGTGCTTTGGTAAGTCGCATTAGGACAGAAACCCGACACTGGGAATTGACTGTACCCCGTGATGTTCAAGGTTCTTGCAAGCCAACACCAGGGCACCATATTTAAACCTCACCGACTCTCTGTCAATGGACCACTGCCAAGCTGTAAAGGACAAAGGGGACGAGAGGGTCAAAAGATCAGATGGAGAGGGGATCACCAGACCATGTGCAGCCTTAGTGTCCACTATATTGTGGTTTGGATACTATAATCTCTGTGACAACTGCAGTCTCTACAGTTTTAGATTAAAGTCAAATAAACCTGAATGACCTTTAGGACAAAGGGTTTTCTGTACTGTAGTTCTATAGATGCATATTAGGGGTGTAACGGTACACATACCGAAATTATTCGGTACGGGCCCTTCGGTTCGGTACACGTGTGTACCGAAGTGTACCGAACGAATATAACGTTAAACGTAAAAAATTGAGAACGTGAACAACTTCTTGGAAGTAATCTCAGGTGCTGCGTCGCAGCATTCAGAGTAATTTGCTCACATTGGGTTCAACGCGTCACAGCAAGCAAGTCATTTCATTGGACGAGAGGCATACTATGAGAGCTGGTCACAGGGATGCGTTCAAATTTAGACAGTAATTTCAGGAACTGTCGAAATGGCGAACGCAGATAAAGTTGAGCTCGAAAATCCTCCAGCATCATTGAAGTCTCCGGTTTGGGAACATTTTGTTTTCGCAGTTACGTACAAGGATGACGGACAAAGACAGGTGGACCGAACCAAAGCTGTTTGTCGGCATTGTTCAACTAACATTGGTTACGCGGCTGGCAATACATCAAACTTGCACACTCATTTGAAAAGGCATCACCGGTACCAAAAGAAAAAAGACTGAAGTGCAAACCCAACTTCCGCTAGCATGTAAGCCTCCACCACTCGCAGAGAGTTCAGACCGAGCCAAAGCTATTACTTCGGTACTTAAAACGTACCGAACCGTGACCTAAAAACCGAAGTACGTACCGAACCAAAATGTTTGTGAACCGTTACATCCCTAATGCATATGTATGTATGTATGTATGTATCTATCAGGGTTTCCGTTAGCCGGTAATTACCGGTTTTTAGCTGGTCAAATTGAATAAAAACCGGTAAATTCAAAATCTGCCGGTCAAAATGTCCGATGCTCCGATCATTATCGGCCGATATTCACTCTTAATAGTTTGATCTGTGCTCTCTATAAGGGCCGATCAGGAGAGCTGGGTCTGATCCATATGGACATAAACACGAGTGTAACTGGACGCGAGAGAGAGATCAGATCAGCTGCTGAGTCTGACCTGAAGCCCCGCCTACTGTTTAGCGCGTTGCATGAGAAACTGACGGGCTGTCAGGAGAGAGAGAGAAAGAGAGAGAGAGAGAGAGAGAGAGAGAGAGAGAGAGAGAGAGAGGGGAAAAGAGAGGATCCGTTTCTCCCGTGTTGTTATTCAAAGTTAATGTAAACTTTTGAATAAT